>JAPMOB010240718.1:0-27598 GCA_029875015.1 Lepomis gibbosus | reverse complement strand
AATGACATTCAGCTGACAGCAGTCTTAAAGGAACCACAAGGAGGTGCTAGTTGCCCTTAACATGTATGTAACATAACAATCCCTAAGCAAGACACTCCAGAGGTACCTCTGACATATAGCAATAGGTTGCTTTGGATGAAAAAACATCAGCTAAGAGTAAATTGAAATTATAATTTCTCTTTCTGGTCTTATTTTGTTGTAAATCTAATATTTTGTCTGTTGGTCAGACAAAGCAAGATAATTAATGGTCAGTTTGAGCTTTAGGATATTGTGAAACAAAAAAACAATGAATAGATTAATTGAGAAAACGATCAGCAGATTAATCAATAATGAACATTATCATTAGTTGCTGCCCTACTCTCTTTTATTTAGTACTGACACTTAAGTTGACCCTTACTTTGGACCGTATATAATGTGACAAAAGGATAGGCCTGATTAAATTATTTGGAGAAAAGGACAACTGCAGATTCTTCCATACGGGGCACAAGGATGGTTAGTTGGTCAACAGAGAATTTATCTGCAACTGTTTTGATGGTGGCTTAAGTTATTCAGGTAAAAATGGCACCCTCTAAGCCTAGTTTCAGCTTCTAAACTAAATTAATATTAATTAATCGAGAAAATAATCAGCAGATTAATTGGTAATGAAAATATGTTTTTAGCCGTATCCACAATGTGTTGTTTAAAGTCCTTTTGGGCAAATTTGTGACTTTCGGCCACAAAAAGTTTTTATTACATATGTTTACAGATAGCGTAGGATAAACCAAGTAGGTGTGCCAACTGACAAATGAATCTCTCTTTATGTAATGGATACTGACCAAAATGTGTTAAGTAAATAATATGAATACAAGCGATAAGTTCCTCCTAACAGAGTTATTGGTCCTATGCACCTGCCGTTAAGACTTCATGTTGTGCAAGAAAACAGTTGAGCTCTAACGGTGAAAGCATTTCATCTCTCCAACAGGAAATGGCTTGATTAGTCAGTTACAGCTGCTGTTGTCATGGTGACATAACTTTGTCTTTGTCTGGGTGAGGTGGCGTTGGCGGTTTCTTTTTGGTAAGGTGCTCGACGGCTGTGTGTAAAAAAAGAAGAGGTGTGTGTGTGGTTATGTCTGTGTGTTTATGTCAATGCAGATGTGCATGCATGGCCTGTGTCTTTCTGTTTGGCTAACCCCTCCTACGCGTGTTGCTCCAATGCTGGCCTTTCTCAACCCGCAGCCCACTCGATATGGCCATGAATGAACAGATTTTGTCTCTCTCTCTCTCTCCGTCTGTATCTCAGTTTCTCTCACTCTGTCTCCCTGACCAACAGCTCTGCTTCTCTCTCTGTCTCTTTACAAGAACTCACCTTGACCCCAGAGCATTTGTTAGCTCCCCTGCCGGCCACTGTACATCTACACACACTGAACTGGATTCAGGCCTTGAATCACATGCTGGTCCTGTACACAGTCACATTTCCTTATAAACTCTAACCACTAAGTGGTTTTTCAGTTCCTATTTAATAACACGTAGACAATCTGAATAGTCGCACATTCAGTTGTATAATTAGACATGCTTTGTGGACGTGCAAATATGTACCAATACATGCTTTAATTGACTTATGGCTATGGTTTGTATTACATTTTTTAACAAAGACAAACTTTCAGATTCTATTCTATTTCTAATTCTATTTCTCCTCCCATTCAGCAATCTTTCAACACTTTTTTGCTTGGGTACATCCTATGCTTAGTGCCACAGAGACGATTGTGATTGTCTTAAAGAAATACAAATGAGCCAGTGTTTTCCCCCAATCCCAGAGTGATGATGGGTTCAGCCAGACCTTTCTCCAGCATTGCCACAGCGCTAAAACAAAGTGTGGACTTAGATATGGCAATGCTTTGCTGGCTTTGCCTAATAAAATTAATCAAATATCCGACAAATCAAGTTATTTTATCACTTTGATGTAACAGTATGTCTATAATTGCCATAAAGCTGTTTTGCTCAGAGATTTCACCATATATAAATAGAAGGGCAAAATCTCTGACAGCTGACAAATGTGTATTGTTTCAGTGATAAAACTTTATTTCTACAGCACTTTTCCAAACAAAAGTTACAATAAAAAACACAGTACCACAGTAGTGTAATAAAATACAAAATAAGAATAAAACAAGACAAGTTAAAAATGACAGGATAAAAGTGAAAACTTTTATTATTATTTATTTATTTATTTGTTTGAGAAGGCATGTAAAAGTGGACACAGACTCATCTGCATCTTTTCAGGCAGGTTATTTAAGATATTTGGGGCCTTTACAGAAAAGGCTCGACCACCCCTCGTCTTTAGCTTCGCCTCCGCTCAAGGATCTGAAAGTTGGCTATGTCAAGTTATGAACTTCATAAAATAACATGTGATGAAAAATGCTACTTACACAGTTTCTCAAGTTTTTTTCCTTACAGGGATCATTGGACACACTTTTTCCTTTGACTCATACTTACACCTCTTTGACTCTGTACACACGTAGCAGTGGACAATGGTGAATGTTGTTCAGTGTAGCTGTTGGCTTTTATGAAGGTGTGTGTGTGTGTGTGTGTGTGTGTTAGGGTGTTCCCTTGTAGCGGCTCTAGGTCTGCGGCCTTCAGAGGACTGAATACATGAGCTATGTGTTATTTGTGTGTTTTGGGTGTGTATGCGTGCAGAGGAAGTGGTGTGAGGTGTAAAGGGTGGGGGTAAATTGGTCACCCCTTCCGATGCATTTCCAATTCATGGATTTCACATAAAGACATAAACCTTTAATATCAGATTAGTTTAGTAACATTTTTAGACTTAGAGGGTTTACATCAGGACAGCTAGGGGAGTGAGTGTATTATTGAACCTAACACTGGTCTGAAAAACAATTTCCAGCGGCAAGATGTGGACAAACTTAAGCTAAAGCTCAAATTAAAAGTGCTGTTTTGCAATGCATGTTAAACACTGAATTATTACCCTGTGCTTTCAATACCTAAACTGAATGTTTTAGTGTGGCCTGGGGGAAGAGGAATGTCATAGAACACCCCCATCTTAATAAAATACTCAAAATTATTAAGTTAAAACCTTTCTAATTGCTTCATTATAACTTCATTATTATTCATTATGAACAATGTCCCTTTCCCAGTAGACTTAGAATTCAAGAGAGAATAGGCTTTAATGAACACAAGTAAATATTGTAATTATTTCATTTTTTGGCACTGGTTTCCCATATTATGGTTATGTTTTTTAATTATTTTAAAAAAATTTTAAATAATGTTAGTTGTCATCAAAAAAAGTCCATTGTAATATATGTCCTACAATGAGCCTTACCTGTGACCAGTGCTTTATATTGCTTTGCCTTCCTTGGGTCATATGATTAGGATCCTACTTTCTTCAAGGACCATATGCAGTTTGACACATCGTGTCTCACTCTCTCATAGGTGGGAATGGATGCTGGGGCATTTTCTCTCTTTCCACTTGATGTTATTTTCCTCTGGGAGAGTTCAGTGTGTCCAAACCCTGATCTGGTTTTATGTCTGGCTCTGCTTAGCAAGAGCTCAGGATGTCAAAGAGGTAGCCTACCAGTTCAAAGTATAGCACATAATGCTTGCTAATTGTCTTGTTTTCTCCCTCCCTCCCCCACTCTCTCTCCATAGCAGGGTGTGTTTGGGGCTCAGTGCTCTATCCCAGCCATGAGCATCATCGGGGCTGAGGATGAGGATTTTGAGAATGATCTGACTGACGTGAGTGAATAAAATAGTGACATGTGACAGCTGAATGTCCTGTCATTACCACCTCTCAGCTTCATTTTTTGTTGTCCTTATTTCTGTTTCCTCTTTTCTCTATGTTCTCTATATGTGTGTTCTCCCCCTCTCAGGTGGTGGATGACCAGTGCACACATTTCAACAATATAGACCAGCTGAGGGAGCATCCGACCCACCTGCTGGTCTTCATACAACATGTCATTCTACAGTTTGACCCTGCACCACTGGTGAGAACTACAACTGCTAAAATGACGATAGGCGTGTGTGTGTATGTGTGTGTATATGTATGTGTGTATGTATGTAGATATATATATATATATAGAGAGAGATCTGTTTTTGAACTGAATAGTTCAATCATGGGAATGAATAAAATACAGTAGAATAAGCAATTATATTTGCAGCGATTTCCCAAGTGGGGAAACAATATAGAAATAAAAACTAGTCTTGGAAAGAGTATAACATATTTATTATTTTGTTCTTCATTATCACTGTCCTTCTGCACATTGGCAGAAATTGCTGCAGGATCCAGGGTGGGGATGTTCAGAAGATATCCCCTTCAGCTCACCTTTAACGTACCCTGTGTTTATAAGAAAAACAGAACAAAATCATACTCTTGATCAGCTCTCATACAGTGTTTAGATTTGTTTTTGTTTCAGACAAAGTCTTTTTTGTTTGCAACAAAAGAGTTGCAGAGAACAAACAATGGAAGAGTAGACAAGTTAAGTTACAGCATGTCCACCATTTCTTGTGGGAGTTATGCATTAAGTCATTTATGGTGCCCTTACCACATTGTGCCTCATATACTGTAAATCTTAGACCCAGTGACAGGCCGGCATGAAATGGCTTGCATAATACTTAGTAAGGAGGCCATAATATTTTTGACTCATGGCTGAAGTTAAGTTTCTCAGGCTCTCCTCAGATTGGCAAAAAATTCATCTCAAAATGCATCAGATTGATGCTTTAAAATATGGAATATTTAAAATTTTCTTCCGGTGGACCATGCCCCCGGACTCCTCTAGAGGGGTAATATCATTCTCACCTTTTTCACCCCTGACTCGTTTTCATGCCTGCTCTAAGGTAAGCACAACAAGCAGTCAGACAGATTCTAAAGAAATTCCAGTTTAGCAATATAAACTAACACTGCAGATTTTCTCTGTGGTGACAAAACTTGGTTTTGTTTGGGACACAAAACAGCCAGCTAAGTTTGGGACACAGAGAAAATCACAGCGGCCTCAAAACAAAAGATCAGACAGTTTACCTGTAAATAAAGAGTGCTTGATTTGAAAAGTCATGCTATCATGATAACATTAAAGGATTTATTGTGCAGCGATAGCTTGTATGAAACAGCACATAGTCCATGAGTTTTTTAATGAAGTGTGGATTAAAAGACTTTCCCCCTTGAGGGTATGTCTGACTACATGTGTGTCAGTGCTAATATAAAGCATGCCTGTCCTTTCCCCTTTGTTCTGCATGCAGACACCGTGATCCACTCAGGTACTGTTGCCTCCCGCAGTCAATGACACCCTCCCTCCCTCACACTCCCTGTTATTACCACTTTACCTCATGGAGGTCCATGTAGAGAATAAAGGTCAATCAGAAGTGTAAAGTGTCTATAGACACGCATGTGTATTCGTTATAGTTTTAAAAAACTAGAACTGTTGTTGTTGAATCTGTGGGATACTGGTATGGGCACACTATCCCGCATAGAAGACAGTTATTATGGTGTTTAATGGTGTCTTAGGTATTTTTCAACCTGGACCCCATGTTTGTGTGTCTAAGTGACTAATGGGGACAGCATTTTTTGAAATTAGTCCAGAATTGGGCAGGCACACTGCAGTCGGCAGCAGCGAAACAGAGCTGCAATGTAATCCGTGCAGGCAATTGTGCACTGTCAAAGTACATCCACTAAGTGCTTGTTTTTGCCGCTGACAAGCTCAGATTGTTTATTATAAAGTGTCTGACACCATTATGGAAAAGATCCCTGCAGACCTTTTTTTTAAAGCGTAAGAGTTCTGTGTTTAACCATTAACAGCCGCATTGCTCTGTACAAAACCACCAGACTCCATTGACAAAAACAGTAATTTAACCTTTCTGATCTATCACTGCCTCAATAGGTCACTTTATCTGTGTTATTGTGACTTATTTTAACCCTTTAAAACACCTGAGTCACACAATAACACAAACAAAGAAAAACATGAATTCACACTGTTGAACAAACTAATCTATCGAGGCAGCAACTCCCATGTTCTGTGAGATAAAATTACTGTTTTTGTCAAGATAGTCTAGTGGCTTTGAATAGAACGATATAGCAGCTTTCTGTTCAAACAAAATTACTCCTCAAAAAATGTCGATCTTTGTAGATATCCTTTCCATAATGTTGTCAGACACTTAGAATAACAATGTGTGAATGTCAGGTGCAAAAACAGAGCATACTTTGACAGTGTGCATGTGCCCGCATGGATTACATTACAGGCCTGTTTCACTGCTGCCGACTGCAGGGTGCTTGCTCAATACTGGACAAATTTCTAAAAAAAAGTTGTCCCCATTTGTCACATAGACACACAAACATGGGAAAAGTTTGAAACACCATTAATTAATTATTGAGATTGAGGTATGTGCATGATTATGGCCGAAATGACAGTGACTATTATTTTATTAGATAATGTCATCATGATTAAACTACCAAATTAGTCACAGTGATTTGATGAAACATTCATTCATTTTATGGCAGCATCTTGACTTTGAAGTGCATCAGGTATAACTAAGTGAATGTTTACATATTATATGCCAGTATATCATATTAGTGTGTGACCTAAATGGCACAAAAATTTAGGAATGCATTAACACGACGTAGAGCAGATTAAAGGCTATTGAAAATCCTCAGCACTCACTGATCTTCTGTCTGTTTCCCTTCTCTCAGCTGTGTTACCTCCATGCTGACCTCTTCAAAAACCTCAGTACCAAAGAGACCAAGAAGCAATTTGTGGAGTTCTACAACACTTTCTTGGACAAGGGTGCAGTAAGTAGCACACTGCGTAAGATATTGTCTGATTCTTACACCCACATGACTGCAGTTTAAACAAATTTAATTTACTGTAAACTTAAGGTTAAATAAGGATAATTATGTTAGTCAAGAAAGACAGTAATGAATGTAGTTTGTGATGTGTGCAAACAAAAACACAAAGCCTTGTCTATGGCAGACAGAGAGGAGGACTTCTCACTGATAACATGCAGTATTTGTCGTGCAACTATCTAGCCTAAGTTTATGGATGTTATTGCTGTATTTTGCTTTATCCATACACTCTGACAGAGCAAGCAATAAGCAGTAATATATGTATCAGTCTTCTTTGGGTTGGGTGCAACTTTTTGGATCCAGTCCCTTATTGTGATTACCTTAGCAGATGTTGCAGATGCTATATGACTTGAATTATCAAATTTATGTTTGCATGGTTTTGTGGGTGAAACACTTTCAAGTAGTCCTATAATTATGGACTTTAGGATTAAACCTCCCTTAGACTTTCATGGCCGCTGGTTGTATTTTCTGTTTCTGTTTGGAGATTTGTGTTAGTTAGTCAGATAGTTAGTGTGTGAAGATTCTCAGTCATCATGGTAATAGTTATCCGAGGAGGGATTAATCAAGGGCAACTGGAGTTGATTGAAGATATTCGATAGCAAGTACTTTCAATCAATCAAGTCCAGTTGCCCTTGAATTAATCTTCCCTAGATGTCAGTTAGTCACAAATTCTTGTTCTTTCGGTCTTTGGTGGTGTTTATTATATAAAATCAATTAAGAAAAACATAGCAGCCGTTGCAGTAGAGATATTATAGCTTTTCATATTGTGTTGTATCAATAGGAATTTGATATACTGTGCAGCTGGAGTCTGTGTGCGGAGCTGCAGCTCTGTTTGCTCTGTCTATACTCTGTGTCTGTGTAGCATCATTGAGTTTCTGTCTGTCGTTTTTCATCTCTCCTCCCTGCACACCTGGCCTCTGTCACTTCTCTGTTTTATTTCCTCCTTAAAGCTCATGGACTGTGCATGTCTGTCACTGGCTCTCTGTTTGTCTCTTCGTCTGTCCAAGCCCACAGCTTCCTGTCAGGATCGTGGGAAAGCCCTTTAGAAGGAGCCATCCTCTCTTAGCTTCTCTTTTTTTTAAAACCCCATTTATTTTATAAGCCCACTGACTTAAAGTCAACCCATGTGGTTATTTTAATGTCACTGACCGAGCTATGTATCTCCCATTTGGAATATGTGTTTTTTCTCAGTTGGTTTTGTTTTATTTCTTATGTTTAAATGACCCCTTGTGGAGATATGTAGCTACTACAGCCTTTATTTGGATTTGAATCAGTTGATAGCACACAGATCTTTCCTTGGGTTAACACATAACAAAGAAACAATTATCCATATCATATGCCTTCTGTTGCCAGTTTATTAGTTACACCTAGCTAAAACCAATGAAACAAATGTTTTAGAGTGGGACACTGTAATTAATCATGGAAGCTGGAGTTTGTGGTGCTGTTGAACCCTGTTGCATTATACAAAGAAGTGTTTTTGTTATTTAGTCTATCCTCATTGATTTAAATGGGGTGGACAAAATAATAGAAACTCCTGTCAGTATAACAGTTAAGCAGCACAAACTGCAGCCTCCAAAATGACCATACAGTTGAATCAACACTCTCCACAAACACTCTCAACAAAAACTGAACGTTATATCTTCATGAAGGTTTACTAAAGGACTGCTGTTTTAGACTGCATTAGTTTTAGCTAATTAGTACCTAATAAACTGGCAACCGAGTGAAAAAGATTCAGTCCCAAGTTAAAATGCTTAACATTAGAGCCAGACTGATATATCTTAATAAATTCTCTTTTGCTCCCCAAACTAGATTCTCAGAGTGGCAATACCAGCGCTTATATCCTATGAATTGGGTAAGTTATTTTCCTGTATTGTATTCATCAAAAGTCAATAATATTCTTTGCCGTATTCACATACCTCAGTCTTCTTCCCTGTATCACAACTTCTCTTTCACTCACTTCTCCTCTCCCCACTTCCCTAGACCGAACCCGTCCAGATCTGCTCTCTGATGACACCCAAAGGCGTTACGCTCATGAGATTCAGGGCCTGCAGGCCGCTGAAGTGGCAAAACAGCTTGAAGATTTCAGGTGAGATTCCACATTTTGAACTGTAGCATAGTCTTTTTAATTCCAAATACTTATTTTGTAGACCCAGGATATTTGCCTTCGGTCTTGACCACAACACTCTTCTTTAGGACTAATGGTTGACATGTTTTGATGGAACATATGGTGTTTGTTTGATCATGATGTGAGTACATTGTAATATCACTCAGGAATGTCTCTGCTGTATAAACTGTGCTCAAACCTACATAGAATTGGTGTTTGTTGTTATTTCTGGTGCTCATCAGAACTACTAAAATTAATCGTTTTCCCTGTGAGTCTTTCTGAGATTTAAAAAGATGGTCACTTAACCAGCAAGCTCACTTTGTTTCGAATTGTGGTTGGGGGAAAGTCAGAAAACCAGAGTTATAGAGTAATAATGTAAGGTTCATTGCTCACAGCTAATTTAAATTACCTATGTCAGTTTTTTATTTTGCATGCAGTTACCCGCTAACTACAACTTTTTAACCATTCAACATTACAACTCACCATTTTGCTATTTTGGATTCACCTTGTGCTTATTAAGGTAAAAATAAATAAGTTTTTTGATCATATGATATAATCTTTAATCTTAGTTAAAAGGCATTGCATGCTTTGATTACATTCATGCTATATATTAAAAATTAAAATTACATCCAAATTGCACTAAAACCCTGCAGCTTCTCGCCTACCCTGTTTACTAAACTAAAGCCTAGTTAACGTTACATGATTTTAAGCCCGATTTGCCGGTTTGTAAGCTCGGCAACCGTCAAGCTGTGATCTCTGTAGCACAGACAATCCCTGCTGCCCACGTGTGCTTGTCTTTATAATTGGTTTCTTTATAATAACAAATAACAGCTGTTTTGTGTGTAGGTAATTTCTTGTTTCACATTTCATATGTGTTTTGTTGACAAAACGTGGTTTGGAGACCAGCCATCGGACAACAAAGTCTGTTCTCAGCTCGCGTCTGTAGTGTGTCCCCCTGTCACCGATCAGTCACGTAGTGTGAACGCCACAATGACTTCAAGACTCCCGTCCCAAGACGGCAAGTTGTGTAGTCTGAACAGCGCGGCGATCTGACGACACTGAAAGTCGTTTAGTCTGCACGAGCCTTAAGCTGCTGCCAGTCACTATTGACTCAAGACTTAAGGAGAACTCCGGGCAAAAAAAAAACGAGCCGGATTGGTGCTTGCAACACGGAGCTGCTACAGATAATGCCCAGAGCTCCCACGTAGCTAAAACGGCAGATATGGGGGCATTTACATAAAGAGTGTCTTTGTGCCTGTTAACAGACACAAAATGCAATTAAAATGTCTGTCCAACATGAACAGGGCTCTTACATGACAGCAAGATGCGTTTAGCAACTAAATTCACCTATAGTGTTTTAGACGGCTAGCTGTAGTCTCGCGCTGAAGTCCCGTGGGAACTCCTTTCGTTGTTGCCGGTGTGACACAAAATGTGTGACCTATCAGATTCTTTGACCCAAATGGGAAGTTAAGCGCTAGAGGCTTTGTTGACGATGTAGCTTGGTTGGGTTTAGGCGCCAAAAGTACTTGGTTATAGTTAGGAAAACATCGTCGTTTGGGTGTAGTCACAGAAACTAATAGGTCACAGATTTTGGTGTTACACCGGCTCGTTTTTTTTCCTATAGACAGTAACGTTACTCACAAAGGTATAACGATCAAGATTAACTTAAAAATCGCCCGGAGTTCTCCTTTAAGCCACGTGTAGACCAAAAGTACCTGGGACTTGCAAGTCCCCTCTTTTCCGCCATGGTCTAAAGACCTGCGAAGATTAGGCAAATTAACCATCTGACAAAGGCTGGCGGCCAATAGGCTGTACAAAGTGATGCACAGGCATCATTATTGAGTAACCACTATTCATGAGCAAAATTTATAAATGAATATCAGATTTGATTGGAATGTAATGAAAAACTATAGGCTTTGCGTGACCATTAATAACAGCTTTTTTGTCTGGAAGTAAATTGGAGAGACACACGACAAAGTTCATTACATATTTAAAAACAAACTGGATAAAGCCATAAAGTTCTTAAAATAAGTACAGCACAGAGAAAGCAACACAAAAATAAAATCGCAATGTTTTGGAAGGTAATTAAAACATTTCCAAAACTTTCTGACTGATGAAAACTTAAAACAACAACTCTGGACCCAGTATTTAATGTAACTCCGTCAGCTGTCCGCTTTAAACACACGCTGCTCGCTGGCTGCTGTTTCAGAGCAATACATTTAGTGCCGACTTACATTCTCAGGCGGACATCGGCGAGACTTGTGTGGCAATTTGTTAATTGTATTGGTTTGCAAACAAGGTGGAAAAAAGACGAGCAGTCTTAGAAAAACAGCCAACATTCTCCAGTTAAAGCCAGTAGCCTCTACTTACTCATTCAGAATTTCACTCCAAGGCAAGCTCCACCCCCCCAAAGTATCGGTACTTTCAGAAACTACTAACCCCCGAGCAGACTACTTGGAGGGTAAAATAATGACCCAAGAACTAAATTTAGACCATGGTTCCTTCAGTGGAAACGCAGTGAGTTCCTCCAAAGGTTCCTAGTTCCGGGGTATAGTTCCTTTGGTCAAAACGCAGCTTTACTTTGGCTCCTTCACAGTTAAAGCCATCTATACATTTGTCTTTGCTTGAAGGTTTTTACTGTGAATAGCAGGATCATGAACACTAAAAAAGGTTGTCTTGATCTATCTCTTTCTCACTTATTTAGACATGGTACTGCACTGAGCAGCCTCCTTCATCTACATTATGGGTCTGCTCACTGAAAACATCAGCATCAGCATACTGTATCAGTCCTTTGTTTTTAATATTAATCTTGCTAAACTCCTGCCTCCTTGTGGTTTCTCTTGCACAGGCAGAAGAGGATGATGGGTATGACACCCAACGAGGCTGAGCTTACTGATGTGGAGAACCACTATCCCACCGACCGCATCCCGATGGAGATGAAGGAGAAGTCTGTAGCTGAGAACCTGCTGGACAAGATGTCTGAGACACAGTGAGCATTTCTCTCTTCCACTGCTTCTTAAAATACTAAAAATAAGTATTAAATTAGGAGCTGTTGTAGACATGAGTACTATTATTTTGTACCTTCTACAGAATAGCAACAAGGAAGGAGTTATTTTGGGTGACCAGGGTTCCTGAAGTATGAGTCACATTCTTTTTCGTCATAGACATTGATAGGTGACTGGCTGTTGGAGCACTTCAAAACCTTGAATGGACATGAAACTCACCCAGTTGAATCCTCAGTACAGTAACTGTTTTAGAAAATATGTGGTGATTTGTTAAAAAAAAAAAGCATTTATGTGCAAGCATGTGTACATGAATGCACAAGGAAAGAGATCAGCTGGGACTCTATATGAGCATTTTTTTGTGTATGTACTGATAACACTGATTTAAAGCAAAAAATTACACTTTGTAGAAACCTGATAGCAGTTTGAATCCGTTTGGATTCTGGGTCAGTGTTGGATGACTGTAATAAATAAGGTGCTATTTACTGCAATTTGCCATACCTAACTAATTAAAACTGTTTGGCATTACATAAACCTATAGTATTGTCAAATTATCCAAGACACTCCATCAGGGTTGACTTTGGAACTAAAAGTCCCTTTTGCATTAGGGATGTGAATCTCTTTTTGATACTGATTCAGAGGGCTAAGATGTGATTGTAAAACGATTATTGATGCATCTTGATGCATCAGAATATTTGATTTATATGCATTATTAATTTTTTCTCACCGAGTGACTTCTTGCTGCTATTAAAACAGAAAATTTGTAGAAACATAAATAAAATGAACAGATGTGTTGTAATACAATTTTATGAGGCCATATGTGAACGTTTGTTCAGTCTCCTGGGAAGGGATGAAAGGACAGCATTTTAAGTAGGGCGGTGAGTGGTATTGCAGACTTCCTCCCCTGTTGAGGGGTGGTTTCTTTACTTTGGTGTAAATGGCCTATTTCACTCCTTGCAATCCATCTGTCCTCCCTGGGGAGCATAGGGAGGACACAGGAGATTGAGTAAATGCCCACATTTGGCTACATGTGACAATGCGAACGATGGTCATTCAGACTTGACCTCAGGTGACTCCAGTGACCATAATGACACATGCCATTACAACAGCCAGGAGCACTACTAAACCACGGGGCATCAATCACCTTGATAATGACCTACAGATGTTAAATAGCTGGGATTCTGAAGAATCCTCTTGTATGAAAAAACGAAACGTCTTCATGTATCTTCAGACGAGTCCAGTTGCCCTTGATTTTTAACCCACATTGGATTACCATCACTCGGATGACTGAGAATCTGCACAGACATAGTTTTGACCATATGCTTTAATTTATTAACACTGTATCGCATATTGCTGTAGTACAGTGCATATCTGCAGTTGGAGACTGCTTGAACGCTGTGGGGAGAAGGACTTACCTTCCAGTCCGTTTTTTTTTCTTGTGATCTGCAATCCAAAGTTTATTAAAAGTCATCCGGAGAGCTCTGCTTTGTAACTTAATGAGAGCTCAACAGCATTAATGGTGGCAGCAGGTTAAAGGGGAGTGGGAGATTTAATTCTGATTACTGATTTTTCTGCATCGAGACATAATCTTTTAAGATAGAATCGTGATGCATCTAAGTATCAGTTTTTCACCCACCACTATTTTGCATATTCCTGTTTTAATTTCCACTGCATCAGAGGAACTGTGGATATCAGGCAAAAAAAACACAGATGACTGATTAAAAAATGAAATGCAATTTCAATTAATTATTGTCAAATATTAATTGCACAGTAGGGAAAGTACAGTCTCTCTATCACACTGTACACTTTAAGGTGAGAAGATAATTGGTCTGTCAGATAAGTTGGAAAAGCGGCCTTTTTGGATCTATTCCCTCTAAAGTTGGCACTTCACTTTTTTACAAAGCTCCATAGTGGGCATATTCAACATAAGCTGTGTGCACATAACCAATCTAGTGCAAAGCACACAGAAACAAATACAGCAGGAGATGGAGAAATACAAGCTCACTGGACTGGAGAGCCAGACAGGGAACAATGATTGGAAGAGAGCACAATAGAGCAAGAAGGAAATGAAGAAGCAGAGAGGAAAAGATGGAGTCAGCAGTGCCACGCTGGCAGGAAGGCTCTCCTCTGGCATTTTGCCAACCGAAGGGCGGGGAGGGGTGTTACACAGTGGAAGAGTAAAGGGGGGAGAGAGGGCCAGAGGGTTATCGATGCTGGATAGCTCCTGCCCTGGACACGGTTAAAGAAAGAAAGCAAGCGATCTGGGGAAAGTTAATCTATCCTTGACCCCGTGGCCAACTACACTGTGTTATCCTCTACAAGAAGCGAGTCAGACAGAGAGGGAGAGGAGGCCAGGGAGAGGGCAGAAGACTGTCTAACTTCATCTTGTCAGAAGAAAAAAAAAATGAACAACAAAAATGAAGGGATATGCACTCGTCCTGTGGATAACCACGCTGTCAGTGGAGACACACACAGCCTGCAAAACAGTCTGTATCAAAGACATGATAATTCAGCTTTTCACTCACTCAGTTTCTATCACACAGTTGTATCTCTATCTTCAATGCACAAACGATTCATTCAGTTTCACTCTATTCGTTCCCCCTGACAATAATCTCTCTATTCCCTCTCTCCCACACTCTTGCACCCAGTCACCCCCATCCTGTGCCACAACACAGTGACCTCACCCCAGCTGTTTCTTATTGGTCTCCCCAGTGATGAGAACGAGGCAGCCAGACCATTTGATTGGATTTTGCAGGGAAATCCTGGGGAAACCCCTCCCACCCTTTATGTTCATAGCAAAACATGAGTATCCAATTTCCACGATCTTGCCTGCGTGTTGCATCAGACAAAAACAGGGTTAAATAGACATTTCCGCTGTGCTGGACCATTTCCCTTTACAGGCATCTTACTGGACAGACAAACCAGAGCAGATAGAGTTTTAGACAGTCTGGAGACAATAGTTTGACTCATTTGGAGATCTTCATCAGTGCAAGTTGATTTTAAAATAGTTGTTAAATTGTGCAGAGGTGCAGCTTTTGATGCATCTTTTACTTTTTTGATTTTTTTTTGTTTTATTTTTTTGCTTTCTTTTTTGTGGAAATTTTAGAATATGTTCAATAGCTTCTGCTCTGAACACAACACACAGACAGTCAGCTTTGAGTTGGATCAGGAAAAGCTTAGTCGCTTCAGATTCCACCGGCCCAAAACACACTTAATAATCAGTCGAACAAGAGAAAGGAAAAATGCTACTTAAAAAGAAGAGGTGAGCCTGATGCTGCAAGATGAGCAAGTGTGTTTATGCTTTTGTCTCTTTCCAACAGTTATATCACTGACACCTGTCTCTTTTTCCCCCCAGACTTTCAATTGTTTCTGATGAGGACAAATGGTGAGTTAAGAGCTTTTTAAAAAATGAAGTTTAAATATTTGCATACATGTTATGTTTGAGTGGTTATTTGTGAACATGGAGCTGATTTGATCTCGGCACGTCTTTTTCAAGCCTGGGTGTGGTCAAACCACAAGATCTTTGCATACCAAAGTTAACTTCTTTGTGTACAAGTATATATTTTTGTACTTTATTTCAAGTGTCACCGTCCTCTGTAACATTATTTTGTAATGTGACCGAAGTGCATTCTTAAATTTGCATTTCTTGATTAATGTGTTGCACATACAGTAAGGTATTAAACTCAACAACATGTTTTTTTTTAATACTTTTCTGTTCTGGTCCTTGGTCTGATTAGAGAACTTTATGTTGCAGTAAATGTATTCAGACTGCATGATCTGTAAACTGTGTGACTGGTGATGCAAGACACTTAAGCTTTTGTTGTGTGCACATACCCAGATGCTCCTCCCTTTAGTCTTTTTCCAACTCTTATTTCTCTCAACTCCTCCTTTGTCTTTTTGTGGCCAATTTTTCTCTCCTCCCTCCTCTTCTCTTTCTGGACATCTTCAACTCTCCACCTCCTCTTTCCACGTCCCTGCATCCGCCCATCCTTATTTTCATCCTCACTCTCTTCCCTCATTTGCACTGTCCATTTTGACCAAGTCTCTCAGCATTATCATCAGTTACACCAGAGACTGTGCAAACAAGTCTAAGCAATTTTTATACATTATTGCAGCCTTTAATGTGAAATATGCTAAGGACAGATGCATCTAAAAAAGAAAAGATTAATTTGGCTGAACCATTACCACAAATTTAAATAAAATCATGCAAAAAAGAATTAAACAAACAGGTTAACATATTATTAATTCATACCTTTCTTGAACTTCTCCCGTAGCCAATCCATCTTTTCAGCAGTGGCCTTCTACATGAAGCACCTTGGCGTTAAAACCAGGGCAGTTGACAGTAAGAAGTCCAGAGGAGGCTTCTTCAGGAGACAACTGGTAAAGGTAAGCTACCCTTGCCTATGTAGAGGGAAGACACCCCTTCCTGTTAGGGAAACCAAACAAGCAAATCAATCTGTAATCAAGACAGGTCAACAAATGAGTTAGTGGTAGGGCACTGCAGCCAAACCTTTGTGGGGAAGCATTTGTGTTTTTGCAGCCCCTGGAGCCCCTGGACTTCTTTTTCATTTGTCCTTCTCTCTTACTCCCTACCTCTGTTATCTTCCCAGAATAAGAAGGATGAACTCACAAAGGCCAAACCCAGAGGATTTCCAGGGATCCACAGCTGGATTGCAGGCAACAGTATGTATCTGCTTTTGTGTCTTAGCAAACATCACATATGAAACCATATTATAATAACTTAGAAAGCAATTATAATCTCTAATTTTACATTACATCACGTTAATTATTTATTATAGTGATATTTAAAAAAATATATGTAGTATCTTTTAGATATTGATGCCCATGAATGGTCTGCATATGAGAACATGTCCTGCCCTTTTTTCCTGTTACAGCTGAGGTCAAACCTAAAACGGAGGCTGAAGGTACTAGTCGTCCAGAGTTTCCACACCCCCTTTTATCCATAGAATGGTCACATCCCTACTAATCAACCCATAAGCATGTCTGCATGTCCCAAATCAAACTGGGAGGGGATGTGGGGTGGAGCATTGTTTAGTCGATTCTGTGTCTCAGGGTGGTTAGAATTAGTGGAACTGTATATTTTGTAATCACCACAAAACCTCACACATTGCGCACTCATCTCATCTGCAGGGTTGTGGGTGTCCTCTTGTACAAAACTAACCCTCTCATTTACTACAGATGCCCTGATTGCACCATAATCATCCTGTCTCTTTGTCTGTCTCACGAAGTCTCTGCCCCTTTTTCACTGACTAAAGTGCTTTTGGGATTATTTTTTTCTGCACCTGTTTTGCCTATAGTTCAGCTTGGTTAAACTTGTCACACTCTCTCCCAATCCTCTTCAGCGGAAAAGGAGAAAGTAAATCCTGAGCGTAAGGGTCTAGCTGCTGGAAGAGGCTCCTTGACGGAGTCTGCGGCCCCTTCCCTCACCAGCAAGAAGTCCGGTTCCAGTGGAGCCCCTGTCTCCTCCGTGCCGGGGTTAGAGATCTGTGATGGGGCAGGCAACAACATCAGCATCGCCAACATCCCAGAGACTTCACACACTGATAGTAAGCCTGTTCATTGACTAGACTGTGCTAGCAGAGTCTTTACTTACTTTATTTAATTACCGGTATGTAAGATTTTCAACGCCACCTCAAAATTAATGGTACATTTCCATTTTAAAATTCCATCTTTAATTCATCATTTAAACACAGATTATGAAACTAAAATAGAATGATCTTCTTGATTTTTTTTTCAAATGCATAATTTAATGTAATATTGAATAAGCAGTTAAATGTGTTAGGTTATTAAGTTTATGACATTTGTTTATTTACTGCATAAAAACACGAAATAATGATCTTTCAGCTGAAAAAATTGCAATACATAACCACTCATTTCAGCTCTTACCCCCTTTTCTAATTTTCCAGACCTCTCAAGCAATCGCTTAGAGCCTCCAACCCTGTCAGACGGGGGTGATGTGTCCCCTGTCGGGCTGGGAGGAGGACTGACCATTGGGGAGCCCCTCTTACCCAGCGACACTACTACAGAGGAAAATCTGGAGAAAGAGAGGTGAGGTGGTAATAATACGATTGCATCCAGGAAGTGACACAATAAGAGAGAGTAAGAAATGACAGGATTAGAGATTGTAATGGGATTATAATTAGATTGAATGGGAGGTGTTCAGTGTAAAGACTGTGTAGACCAAACGGCCAGGGGAAAGGGGGAAGTGAAACGTGTCTTTAGTGCTCACACTGAGGGAGCATGGTAAAACTCCCCCAGAAGTCTGTCCCTGCTGTGTGCAAGCTTTTGTCATGCTGCCCGTTGCTCGCTAGCTAACAGAGCCTGCAGTTTTGAGAAGGACCCTCACCAGGTGAACTCCGACTCAGTCCTCCCGTCCAGCCCTCTGTCTTCCCTCCCCCTCATGCGCCCTTCTTTCTCTTCTCACAACGGCATGTGTGCTCTCTTCCTAATATCATTCTGTCCTGTTTGTGTTCTTTTGTTGTTTGTGCTGTTGTGCATCTCATAATGTGTACAACAGAGCTTCATTGCAGTTTTTGTTGCATATAGGCATTGTAGCTCAATACACTGGCGATTTCTCCTACACTGAGACATTTGTAATTGTTAACGGTTATATGGCACTGAATATGAGATGAGCCTTTCGATGCTGCAGCTTTCTACCCAGTAAACAGGTTTGGCATTTAAGTCAGAAATTTTAGCTAACATTTAAAAGATTTTGTTTGGCTAAAGCTTTAAAAAAAAAGTGAAGATTAGCAACTTTGTCTACAGCTAAGTTTTACAAAGTAGCTTATCTTCACACTGTGCTGCTATTTACTTAATAGTCAAAGGTGAACAATAAGTTTTAATTTGTTTTTGTTGCTCGCCCCGTGTGCTTTTCAAGGTGTCTGTGTCTGTTGTGGCGAGGGCCCATCCTTTGTCCTGCTTGTCTCCACAGTGTGTGCGGTTACACGTCGAGCCAGGGGCTTTGGCATTGTATTGAGCATGCTACTCTGACAGCGGTTCTGAAAACATCTTTAGTATATCGTGTTGGGGGTTGCATTTGCATGTTATGGTTGCTACTGTGGCTTACTATAGTTGTATGAAGGCGAGTGTGTAACGATGTGGTGTCCCGTGTTTTTACAGACGGAAGACAAGGTGGGTGTCAGCGCCTTGACAGAGTCATGGACATGCTTCAGGCCATATACTGATCACACAACACACACACACACACACACCTCACATTAAGACCTGCTTTCCTGATACATAACACAAACAGTCTATGTGGCTAAGTATCATATACCTGCTTGTGAAGGAATTAGAATACGTTTGATTGTTGAGGTCAGTTGGATTATTTATAGTTGTGAATGCAAGTTGTGTGGATTTGGAGAACTGTTGACAGAAATTACCATTGAAGTTGCCAAACTAAAAACAGACATCATGTAGAAGCATTGCATGGCTTCTTTCTTAACATACTGTTGTTGTCATGTCTACAGTATACGAAGCATACTCCATATGTTTCATTGTCTAACTAGTATGTATGTCATGCATATTCACTTTGCACAGTCACTCATTTACTCTCTGTCTCTATCTTTTTCCTTTTTGATCAACTTCTTTTTTGTATACATCCTGTACTGCTGTACCTTAAATTATTTATCCTCCTCTTTACCCTCATATATAACACCAATGTCTGTGCATGCTGATTGCATATGACTGGTGTTATTTTCAACGCCTTTTGGTATCTCATCTTTTCATTTTGTGGCATCTCTTTATTTCGTCCTTTTATTCTGGTTTTCTCCTTCTTCCTCTTGTGGCCCCCCATCCATCTGTCCTTTCTTGCATTTTTCCCACCTTCTTTTACCTATTCCAATTCCTCCTTGCTTCTCTTCTGTCCTTATATCCTCTCATCCCTCCCCCATCCTCTCCCACCTTGCCTCCCTGCAGTAGGAAAGTGGCACGTAGCGAGAGTGCCCGCGTGGACCGGCACTCCTCTCGGCGCCGTGGCTCTGCCCGGGGCAAACAGTCTCGCTCCCGTAGTGATGTGGACCTGCAGCCGCCGTCTACTCTGACAACAGCACCTGCCCCGCTCATCCCCCAGCTTCTCCATCCGTAAGATGGACAAACCCCCTCTTATTGCCTCTCTGATTGGAGAGGTGCACAGCAGGGACAGACAGGCTGTAAACCACTGACAGAATAAAACAGGATGAGTGCAGCAGTCCTGAATTAAGCAGAAGGCAGTTAAACAAAATAATTGGTAAGACAGTAATGAGAATATTGATAGATGGATCAAACAAACCTGACTCATTCGGAACCACTTTTATATTTCAATTAATCTTTGTGTAAGCAATTTATTTTTAAAGACTAACTAAATCAATTAATTTGACCGAAAGGTTTATTGAGTCATTACTGAATGTTAGACGCTGTCTGTAATAGTTGAACTGTGCTGTGACTGACAGGGATTGACTAACAGACTAACTAAACAGCACTCTCATTTTCAGTTAAAGGTCAGACGTTTACCTCTTTAGGGGGCTGATTATAGCATTAGGTCAATGCAGACCACTGGGTAAGCATCAGCTTACCCTTTAAAGGGTTAGTTTGGTGTTAGATAAGTATAAATGCACAACACAGTCAGTTGGACTTTGTCAGGAAGTCAAGTCAAAAGGTCAAGTTTTTCTTGAGCAATCCTTGCAATGGCAGCTGCTGTCATCATGGAGGCCCAGTGGAGAGCAGCTTTCCAAAGTACAAGACTGGTAGACAAACAAGGCTGGAAGAAGAGGACAAAATAAACACATAAAGTTTAGTGTGGTGGATTAGAGCTAGTTCATTATTACTATATTAAGTCCATCATGTGATGGTTACTATGCAACAGAAAACTGTCATGTTTCCAGTTTGGTTTATCCTAAACTATTAACTGTTTTTTGTTTTGTAAGCTATCATTAGCGAGTTAGTTGGCTGATTTTGACGAACAATCTTAATTTTATCATGTAAGTACTTGCTGCTCATGTGAGGCTCTACTTCATAATGTATCTAAGCTCCAGAAATAAAACCAGGACATTGATCAATAGCTTATCTACCATACCTTCTTTTTAGCTATTTAACATCCTTCCACTATCTAATGTTAAGACAATGTTGAGACAATCATTAAAACAGCCAGCTGTTCACAGCTTCTGCTGGTCCATAGTCAACAAACTCCACTAGTGCCGCCACAGTGTGTGTCACATCACTTGATAGCCCCCTGGATTGTACTTGAATTACGTTGTAGGTCATTCTTAAATTATGTCAAAGTAACCAGTCTAGGTTAATCGCTCTCCTGCTTCCTTCATTCTTCAGTACCGATGGACCAGTTTTATTTCCTGAAGGGCCTGGCCACTCCCCCACTAGCCCATCCCCACAGCTGGAGGAGATAGAGCCACGCCTCCTGGAGTTCGAGCAGGACCCGCCCAACTGGAGAGAGTTGGCCTCCTCTGAAAGCCTGTCTAGTCTCAGCAAAAAAGAGACCAAGAGGCAGGAGGTCATCAATGGTGAGGAGAAGAGAGATGAAGCAGCACATGATGAGAAGGAAACAGATGTGCAGATAAAATGAGGTTGCAGGTCATCCCTTTGTGAAGATATTTTAAACATCTCTTGTTCTGTGTCTACTCCCTCTCCCCTTGCAGAGTTGTTTGCAACTGAGCATGCCCATGTGCGGATGCTAAGTGTCCTTCAGATGGTCTTCTCCAAGCCTTTGGAGAGAGAGGAGCTCCTCACCTCCACTGAGCTGTCCGCCATCTTCCCCAACCTGGATGAGATAATTGAAATGCACTGTGAGGGCTGTTGTAAAGAGACGTGTTTTGTTTTGTTTTTTACTTGTGTTTGTATGCTCTCAGAGTAAGACACATCATCTGGGAGGCTAATGCTCTGTCTCTTTGAACAGGATATAAATGGGTGCACAGTTGAGAATAATACAGAAATCAAAAACAGTTACATCACTCACAAAAATATCCTTTTTTAAAATTGCAAATGACAGAAGTGTTTTAGTGGTTGGTGACCTTTAGTATGAAGAAGAGTTGCTGACTGTATTTTAAAAGTGAAATGTTTGTTTGTCTCTGGCTGTGAATCCAGATAACTTCTACGAGAACCTGAAGAAACTGCGTTTGGATGATAAATTCATAGTCAAATCCATTAGCACCACAGTGCTCAGCAGAGTGAGTCATCATAATTTTTCTCTTTATAGCATCCTGTTTCTCTTTTCTCCCTGTATTTGTTTTGCTTTTAGGAAATCTCCAACTGATATGTGCTGAAAATTAAATTCAACATAATTTGGCTGTAATTTTTCCAAAATCAGATTTTGTTGGTTTAACAAATGCTGAAAACTTTTTATCTATGAAGACAAAATACTGGCTATAACAGCTAGACCATTATATTAGTCATCTGTCTTTAAAAATGTACAGAGTAAAGAGTAAACTATATCTCCATGTGCCCTTTTTTTATTCTTGATATTTATTTCTGGCCAGCACAACACTGTCATTGTGTGTGTGTGTGTGTGTGTGTGTGTGTGTGTGTGTGTTCTAGTTTGGAGGTACAGAGGGGGAGTGGTTTCAGAAATTGACAGCCCGGTTCTGCAGTCACCAGTCGTGGGCCTTGGACCAGATCAAGAGCAGGCAGAGGAGAGAGCCACGCTTCAACTCCTTCATATTGGTACCATATAGAGTGTATATGTGTGTGTGTATATATATATATGCATGGATGCACTCACAGATGCATGGACATGCACGAGCACACAAAACTGATCATAATCATGTGCTCGCATTCTGACTTTGTGTGTTTCTTTTAATCCCAGGAGGCAGAGAGTAAGCCCCAGTGCCGCAGGCTGCAGCTTAAAGACATCATTCCCATAGAGATGCAGAGACTGACTAAATATCCATTGCTGCTGGAGAATATTGCCAAGAGCACAGGTAAACATGAGATCACATGTTTTATGTGATGATTTAAAAAATGTATAAAGGGATGTGCACTATCCTCTTATGTTTAATTTTATATCATGTTATTGTTATACTGTGATATAATCTTTTTTTCTTTTCTTTTTTTTTTTACAAAATCTTTGTCTAATTGGTTAATGGATCAATGAGTAGATGGGATATATCTGATATTTCAGCAAATTAAATACTTGACCAATTAAGCCACTACATTACATATTTGATGCAAAAATCATATAAATATCCAATTGTACCTTAAAGCAGTCCTGCTCATCAATTTGCAACATCGCCCACAGCAGTATTATACATCCACTGATATTGGTTGAAATGATATGGTTATATATTGTTTCATGGTATATATCATCATATTTCCCTATATTTCCTATATATCTGGGAAAAGGTGGTGTATAATCCACTAATGATCCGGTGTTTATGTAGATTTGTTTTATGGCATATTGCAATCATATGATAATCCATGTGTTTGTATAAGTATGTAAATTATGAGTCAGTGACATATTTTTAAATCAAATAGTCTAAAGACTATTATTATGCTAATGTTTTAAGCCATATGTGCCAATCTATATCATGACACAGGATAAATGTGAACAATCTTGTACAACTAACTTAAGCACTCCAGCAAAACTTTTAAACAATGCATTGCTGTTTGTCCCAGATTTTTGTGTACACCCATGATTTATGGCTTTTGTTTGGACTCTGCTGTGAAAGCTGTATTTTCCTCAACTCTGTGTTTTCTGTCTCTCCACAGAGGACCCGACAGAGAGGGAGAGGATCCAGCAGAGCGCAGAGTGCTGCAGAAAGATCCTCAACCATGTCAATGAGGAGGTCAAAGTGATGGAGAACCTATTGGTGAGAAACACACAATCCATCAGTCAACACACTGTTATGTTGTGATTGAGCACCAATTGGACTCTAGCAAATTCATTTTGAGACCTCTGAAAGTCTCTGCTTGTTAGAATACTTATACTTCAGAGCCGTGCTGTCTGTCCTCTGTCTGACCCTGACCTTTCTCTTTATTCCCAGAATCTGAAGGACTACCAGCGTAGACTGGACACATCAGGGCTCAAACCCAGTATTGAGCTTTATACTGAATATAAGGTGGGTGTAAGTTCTGCAATCTGCAAGACTTTTGTTTTTTATTGCAAGACATATTCTCATTATTCTGCCTCTGTCTTTCCTAGAACATCGACTTGACTCAGAAGAAGATGGTATATGAAGGTCCTCTGACCTGGAAAGTCACAAAGGAAAAGGCAATTGGTAAATATATGCTTGCTTTTATATTACATGCATGCAAACTACCTGGGATTATCAGTGCCTTATTTGTTCTGCTGCAGGAACAAGGTCAAACATTTTGACATTTTACATTTGCATTTGCTGGTCCACTTTTGGACTATTATTCCTTTATCTGATAAAATAAATATAAAACGATATTTAAAACCCCTTAGATTGCATTTTTATCTTTTTCCAAAAATGCAGGTTTGTTTTGGAATATTGAGAAAATCAGTATCATATTTTTATGTTTTCATTTCCTGTTTTCAAATTTGTAGATTAAAATTTGCTTTAAAAGGAAACCCAGCTGCATTGTAGGTGGGGTTTTTTAGATCTCATTTGCCCCATTGACTTCCCTTTATTACATCCAGTTCAGTACAATAACATAACTAAACAATTTAGTTCAACTTTATTTATTCCTATATGGGCAATTATAGTATGTAGCAGCTTACTGTCTGGATCGACAGATGCACACATAATAGAAATGAGAAGGAAGAAAAACTACTAATCAAGGTCATAAGCTTTATAAACTATTTGTGGAATTGGTATAATAGTATATAATGATAAAAAAAACAATCTAAAGTAACAAAACCATATGAATAAAACATTGCCTGTATAGAAAACAGGTAGCAGATGACCTCTCTATCTTGTTGTCTTTCACCTTATTCTCCCACCCCTTCCCCTCCGTGCATCTCAGAGGTGCAGTGTGTGTTGCTTGGGGATCTGCTGGTGCTCCTCCAGAGGCAGGATGACAAGATGGTGCTCAAATGCCAGAGCAAGAGTAACATCGCCGTGCAGGAGGGCAAGCAGATGCTGAGCCCTATTATCAAGCTGGACTCGGTCTTCCTACGGGAGGTGGCCACAGGTTAACCGCACACAGTTGTTTTACAGACAAATACAGTAACTTCATTGTGAGATTAACATCATTCAGCCAACCAATCGTCATTGTTTTTTATCTGTTCTGTCAGATCGAAAGGCCTTCTATGTGATATTTACCTGGGACAGCGGTGCTCAGATTTATGAACTGGTGGCTCAGTCTGTTGGAGAGAGGAAAATGTAAGTGCCACAGAAAAATACATAGACTAATCATATTTGTTATCAGAAGGTAATTTATAGGTTGAATTGTAATGTGATTTGTGTGTCTTTACAGCTGGACTGATGTGATAAAATCAGCAGTGGATGATCTGAAGAAGAGTGGAGCGCTCACTAAGTTGGTGCCGCCTCTTGGATCTGGAGCTCCCTTGAGTCCCACTGCGTATGTGTCAAAGTGTGTGTGTGCATGCACGTCTGTTGAAAGAGCAAGACATATTCATCGCATGCCAGAGTTCACTCATCTCAAAATCTCATTTCTTTTGTCATTTTCTCTGTCAGGCTGACTGTCCCTTTGAGCCCGACTGAGAATGGAGGTTTGAAAAGCAGCAGTGGTGAGAATGTAGCCCTTGATCAGCTCAACACTTAATAAATTGTACAAATTTGTTATTGCTACACATTTCTGAAAGCTCCAGCCGAAGTTAAGCCTTGTGTCTGTCTATAGATCGCGATAAGGACAGCTTGATGGATGACAAGTCTTCAGACCCCAGGCACAGACTGATTGATTTCCTGTCAGACAAAGGCTTCGACTTGATAGGCCACTCCAACAGCTATCAGGAGAAGGTGGCCAACAGTGCTTTGGATGAAGGTAAATGAGGGTCTTTCTTGTACTTCTTTAGATGATTTTTATACCATTGTCTTTCTTTCATATTTCTTCTAACCTTCTAACAAAACCACTGAATGTGTCTCCTGTGTTAGTCATTTCACTGAAAAGACTGTTGGTCGGCAGCATCAGTTTATCAGAAGACTCGCAGCCTGATGAAGAAAATGGAGAAGAGCCATCAGAGAGGCCCAGTCAGGAAATGGAGAGCTGTCCGTCGACAGGTAGGCTTTTGTGGGGTTTTTTAAATGAATGGTTTGACATTTTGGAAAATAGACAGAGAGGTAGATTAGCAAATTGTGAAAATTATTAAGCTAAATATGAAGCTACAGTCAGCGGGCTGTTAGTTTAGATTAGCATAAAGGCCGGAAGAAATACCAGATTGTTTGTTGGCCGTGAGCAGTGACTTCCTGAAGTCTTATTCTCTTATCACTGCTGTGAGGTTAACGTTACGAGACTTTGCTCACAATCAAGAAGTAGTCTAGCATATAATCTCTGTAAAACTCCAACTTGTTTTTCCTCCTTCTTTTTTGGACTGACAAAACAAACAAGACATAACGTGTTAATTTGTGACCTTCAGAGGTGCTAAAGGCACTTTGGATGTATCCAGGCTAGCGTGTTTCTGCCTCTTTCCAGTCTTCATGCTAAGCTAAGCTAACTGTCTCCTGGATTTTTGATCATATTTAATAGAGGGATATGAGAGTTGTATCGATCTAATTCTATGCAAATAAGAGAAAAGGGCATTTCTCAAAATGTTGAACTGTTCCTTTAAACATCACGTTTAATTTTAAAGTTCAGTCAAAATATGAAAAAACACATGCTTCTCTTTCACATATTTTGTACATGTACCATTTTCTTATCAAGCCTGTCCTTTTGCATTCAAAAGGGTTATTAAACATGAATAGTGCATATTCCCCCAAAAATTATTTAGTATAATAGCACAATCCATTTTCTTCTTATAAATCGGACTTTGACTTAGAGAGTCAAAAGTCCGACAGTATTAGGAGTTCCATTATGACCAGGGAGCTTTACAATCCAAGGTTTTGTTATTATAGTTTGCATTTTACTGTAATTCAAAACAAAGCTGACTCATGACACATTCAAATTGAGACTTTCTGTCCACAGAAGAAAGCCATGCCACAGACAGGGGAGCGTGGGAGGAGAACGAAAAAGAAGGTGCAGGGGCGAAGGGAGAGGAGAAGAGGAGCATCAGCGCGCCTCTGGTGCTGTCCCAGGAGAGGATGGAGGAAGTGTGCAGGAGGCTCCGCAGTCTGGAAGAACAACTAAAGAGACTACAGGTGAGGTGAACCAAGAGGGAGATAGATGAGAATATAGAAAGAAACTGTGAGCAGGTAGTATGACGGGGGTAGATAAAGATGAGAGACAGAACAAAAGATGGGAGCAGACTGGAAAGAGAAACACAGTTAGACATCAAGGATTTCAGTGAGGATAACTTAAGTAAGGAGTGAGCTGTGGTATACTTTAGACAAATGGGGCCAAAATGGCACAAAAGAGAAACTAGAGAATAGAAAACCATTTAACCACTGCTGTTATTGCTTGGCTGAAAATTGCCTTGTGAAATTGGACTTCTCAGAAAATGGCTATTATGTCCAGCACTTTGAATGGGATGTGTCAGAGAAGCGGTGAGGGAGACGAAGAGAGGATGTTAAGAGGTTGTGTGTGTGTGTGTGTGTGTGTGTGTGTGTGTGTGTGTGTGTGTGTGTGTGTGTGTGTGTGTGTGTGTGTGTG
>JAPMOB010240715.1:0-10648 GCA_029875015.1 Lepomis gibbosus | reverse complement strand
GAAAGACTCAGAACAAGGCTTTCAAATGAGTTATAATTTAGTTTAGGTTTAGAGCTGATTACTAGGCTAGAGTCAAAGAGCTGCAACTCCACCTCCTCGGCCTTTGCTTCGAGGAATGTGAGTATTAATATGACTGGGAGGGGTGGATTCAATTTTTATGAGGTTTTTATGCACAGCTCCTCTTCTGTTTACCTTTGATTTAAATAATTTCAATGGTCGGGGGACAGACACCGTCACTATAGGGTTTTCACTAAGTAACTCCTGGAACAGAGGAGTAGAGAAGGGTTTAGAGTGGGTTAATTTCTCTCCTTTCATCGTGCCTTTATATGCACAGAGCACACATAGGCTTCTGTGTGAAATATTGCTGTATTCAGTGCTTAATTTGCGGAGCACCGCTCCAGCACCTCTAAAGTGCGCTCCATCACAGCCCTGCCCTTATACACAAATAAAATCGAAGACTTCACCCAGCCCTATACAGTAAGTCTTATGGATTTCTTTATTTAGTATTAGATTTGGTTGCTAATAAAACACGGAGCCAAGCTACATGCATCTCAATGGAATTAATCATTAGACTCTACCTACTTTGACCATACCCACTACTTTCAAGCTCCATGCCCAATTTGTAACACACATTTTCGTAGCCCAAGCTGACAACGCTGATTTCATCTCTATGACATCATCAGGATTATTTTCTCAGACTTGACAAAACTCCTCCAGAGCCACAGAAGGCATTATACTAAACTGACCTTTTTAAGTGTAAAATTGGTGGTGTTCCTTTAACCCTGGGTTGGGTGTGATGCCTGGAAGTAGAAGCTATCTGTTTGAACACAGGGATGGAGGGAAGTATTTGGTTGAGTGTGTTTCACCTGTCCTCCCTCAAGCTTGAAAAACCAATTGCATGTCAGCACTTCCGTCTGCCCTCATGTCTCATATTTGACTGGTCTTTGGTGTCCAGAACCTCTGATATGTAGGGCTCTTTGATGTTATACCAATTTAAAATATCCACCCCTCTCTCAGAATCATCTCAGAGCATGAAGAATCTCGAGCCTACACCCTCCACATTAATCTTGCTCCATCACCAGTTTGTGACTGCAATTAACAGACAAATTTATTGGAAGAACTTCTCAGTGCGGCTGATGCTCAAGCATTAAGAAGTTGTTCCCCAAGTTATAAAGCTTTTAAAACATCCCACTGGGGTAGTTCTGTGTGCGATCTAAAGACCACACTTCACAAGATGTTTCATACACTAGTGTTCAAGCAGCATGAATTCAATCTAAAGATAGTGGTGTTTTACTTCAGAAAGTAGCTCAATGCTAGGTCTTTGTTTATTTGCTTAGAAGTGTTCCTCTGGAAATCTTTTGAGTCAAATGAAACTTGTAGGATCTGCTTAAATTTATAATAATATTTGGATACTAAGATACTGAACATAGGCCTGTCACGATAATTACAATATATGAACATGACCTTGGTAGTTTTTGCTGACCTCGATATTGCCTGTTGTGTTAAAATGCGTGCTTGATTACATAGGAATGCCTCTAACCTTTTGGGATCATCACCAACGTCAGACTAGAATGCAATAAACAGCAGGATTTTCTCCACCTTTGTGAGACCTGGGGCACAGTAACATATCACAGCGTATAGCCAAATAAACAGAAAAAAATATTCTGAGACACGTTTCTCTGTCATTTCCATTTGCTTCTGTCCTCGTCGTCTGCTCTGTGTCAGAGTTTCGCCATGGGCGGGGCTCAGGCAGCTGCTCAACACACACCCACACACACAAACACACTCACACACTCAATTTTGGGTTTAAGCTGGAATAGAGAGGAGAGCCCATTAATGTGAAGGAGACAGTATTTCAGTGGCAACAAAAAGGGCAATACAACTACCTGTTACGTACCAAGTCTTTAATATTTGTTTAATACAATTATTAGAGCCCAATAGTCTATTTATTTTTTGGTTGTGTGGTTTTATTTAATTATTTTATTTTATGTTTTAATTATTTACATACATTTACATTCCTTTTCCAATGTCTGAATATTCTTATGAATAAAGGGTTTGTAGCTCTTTGAATTATCAATATATCAGTGGCATAAAATGGTCTTAAAAAGAAAATAATTTCTTTTGTTGCAATTTTTTCTGGGACAATGTATCATATTGTGAAAGGCCTAACTGTACACACACATCTCTGCTCTGAAATAGGGTGGGAAAGGAATATATCATCTGACCCTTCCTCTTGTAACTTGTTGGGAGCACAAGCTAAAACCGTTGTTAAGTGAGGTCGGCTCTGCCCTGATTGGTACTTTCTGCTAAAGGCAGAGCATGTAGCAGGAGGTCACAGTGGAAATGGAACTAAAAATAGCACGGGTACTGGCACAAAGTCCCATCAGACGATACACAGCTCCAGTCGCATTAGTATAAAGAGTATCACACTCCACCCTGTTTCCCTACAAAGGGTTGCCCCCTCCAGATGTGTTTAAACCCTTCGCTTTAAAAACAAAAAACAAAAATGGAATAATACTTTAACATAATTTTCCCACCAAAACAGATCAGTGAGCTACTGGCTTAGCTGCACCAGATTGAAAGAGGCTGCACATTTTAAATGCCCACAACATACCCCACCCCTTCTTCCAAATAGGCATGTCAATAACAGCCTCACAACACAAAGAGCCAGTTGTCAAACAGCCTGTTGTTATCCAAATTATAGACTAGTGGGTATAGCTATCTAGTAGATATCTAGTACTTTTTGGGCTTCAGGCATCAGTTCTTTCAGTCATGATGACTTTGTACTCAAAGATATTACTGAGGAAGACCATAAAGGAGCTGGCTGAGGAAGCAGAGAAAGGGAGTTTCTGGCTTTGGTTGAGGAGGAAAGATAATATGTGGGGTAGGCAAGGGTCTTACTAGGGTCAGTTGCGGGGGGCGGCAGGGAGACGTCCCTGCTGATGCTCCACCATCCCAAGATGTTCTGGGAATAATTGAGCGAAACATCAATGAAGGGTGGCTCCCGGCTGATGACCCTGCAACTGGCCTGATGGCACTGTCGGAGGTGCAACATGCATTTTCTTTGCCATGCAGGTTTTCCTGTGCTGATACAGATCTTTGAATCCTGCAACATCATTTAAAAAAGCTAGATGTCAATAACAACAAGAACTCACCAACAAAACAAGAACTGATCAGAGAGGTTTTAAACAAGCCATCAATTTATCCAGATTGGGAAATGTTTTTAATGTTTGCCTTTGTTTTCTCTTCCAAGCAAATGTACCCTGGGGATTTGTTTACAACTTGTTTGCTGGCTTGTTTTTTTTTGCCTTGCTCAATTTATCTTCACCAATGTAGCGACAATACAAAATTTCAGTGACTGAGTACAGTGTTGTCTGATAGAACTGATGGCTGGAACTTAAAAAAATAAATAAAAGCTAAGTTGAGCAGCTAATACACCAATATAATATATTAATAACTCACTTTTGAAATAGAATACATTTATTTGTTTCCCTTATTCCATTCCCTGCATGATAGCTACAATAGGAATGTTCCCAGCACTGTCCCAGTATGACAGATCACTGTTCATCAGTTACAGCTTTATACAGATTAGTTTGATTTTAACAGTGATCACTGAAGGAATGTAAGCAGTAGATTTTATTCTGAGGATGAATCGCAATGTCCAGAGATCCCTGTGTCTGTCCATAAATCGATGACAAGTTGATCATAAAAGCGGTCATGTTGAAGACCATGTTTGGATAACAAACTAATATCTAACCATGATTTTGATTTTTTTCCCCTGCCTATCACCCCACCTTCACTTCTTTTCCTAATCAGACACGTAGCCCGTAGTGAGTTTTCAGATCGCTGTAGTTTGTCTGTTGCCACGTTTCTTTGTTTTCGCGCCACTTGTACCTGCCTGTCAACCTACCTGCCAGTAAGCTTATTTGTATCATCAATCAGTCATTAAATCTCAGAACTGTCCCTATCTGCCTTGGTATTCTGCATTTGGTTCCTTCTCCTACTGCTTCACACTCAGCTGCCAGACAGAAGGTATAAGTTACACCACCACGTGTAATTTGAAACCTTTGCATACTCTAATATTGAAAAGTATTATCCTCATGGCAGCATGAATGTGTTCAAAAATGTTAATGGCAATCTGCCAGATAGATTACTAGATTTCTTGTAGACGTGTGCAGATTCGATCTCCTGGCTCCTCCAGTTTGCATGTCGGAGTGTCCTTGGGCAAGATACTGAACCCATAAATTGTCCCGATGGCTGTTCCATGTGTGAATGGTAGTTCCTGTCAGGGGCAGATTGGCACAAGAATTCAGGCTGGGAATTTGACTCGACCCCAGGCAACCTTGTTTAATACCTTGTTTTAAAAAAGGTCTGTCCTAAGCCATTTATTGGTTTCTGACTCTGAGCATCCCCCTGAAACTGTTTGGAGCCCCCTTAAGGAGGCCCGCCTCACACTTCGAAAACCCCTGGTCTATGGGACAAAACCTATTTGTTGATGTTACAGGTACCACACCAGATATAGTCTTTGCCATGTTCATGTACTCACTTTTGGGACTGATCATTAAAGTAAAGTATGTGAACACTGAGTTTTCAAGACGAGGCCTTCATCACAGTGCCCAGCTGCTATCAAGCAATTTAATACCGAGTTTACATGAACCCGGACTCACTGAGTATGCCTGCGTCGCGGCTGCTGGAGCAGATAACAGTCATTCTAGTCTGTGCTTTAGTAGCCTAAATCTGCCCCTCAGACTTCCAATGATGCATAGCGGTGAAGGGAGTTTTGTTAAAATTTGCTAATAAGTTTGACATTTTTGATTTTTGATTTTGACATGATTGGTGTATTTTTGAAACGTGTCTGCTTAGAATATAATGTTTTTTGTAGGTAATTGTTATTATTGCGGTGGTTTACCACTGAAACCATGAGTGAAGGGACTTGGCCCGGTTCTCACAATGACCAGCCCGCTCCTGGTTTCTGTTATGAGCAGTTATGCTCAGTGTATGAATGTGTGTGAATGGGTGAATGTGACGCAGTGTAGATGCACTTTGAGATGAGTTGAGAAAACTAGACTAGTACAGACCATCTCCCAAGTGTAAAAAGACACCATCAAGGTTTGCCTGACAAAGTCCTGGTTAAAACAATGCTTTAATTCTAGGAAGCTTACAAGTGAGCCGACTATTTTTTTCTGTGGAAATGTGGTCTAATGGAGATGCTGAAAAGAAAGAAAAGGTAAGAAAGTCATCCTTCTGGAACCATGGAAATTTGTGGTACCATTTATGCTAGCCGCTACTTTTTAAAGCTAGCTTGACATCAACTCAATTGTTGAAACTGTGACCTAATGATGCTGGTTGATGAAAGGATAGTAAGGACAGGAGGGTCCCTAAATAATACATAATTTTCTTCCGGGGACCATGAATCTTTGAACAAAATTGCAATTGCAAACTTACAAAATTAGATCACTGAAGCAAATTCAGATCTTGTTGTACATGTTTATCAGTGGCCATTGAGGGTTGAATGTGGCTAACGTGTGGGGTGTATTATTGCTCTTAATACTCTGTGAAATAACACATTAAGCTTGTTGTTAATCCATGCTGAAGAGAAACAGAGAGGAAGCCCATCGGCCAGATCATTTGATGTATGGGCTTGGAGCGAGTCATGTTTGATCTGTTAACTGTATACCAAAGCCACTGTGTGCTTTTCAGAATGTGTGGCTTAGCAGTGTTGCGGATTTAATGGAGGTCACAAAGTCAGAGGTAGGGTTTCCTCCGCCTAGCTTTTAAAGGCTCACTGATGTATTCAATGAAATGATCTGTCTGTAGAAATTTGTATTTTTATAATAACAATGGATCTATTTCCACTGTATCTCACTTTATAAATATTCACACATATTAATTAATTCACGATAATTGACAGCAGCATTTAAAGAAAAATAATGAAATGCCACTTTTGTGAAAAAGAAAGTTCGAAAAGATCCTGTGAAGCACAGGAATAATGCGTTCCAGTAATCGGATGTCTTCACAGAATACCGAGTTCTAACAGACCAGTTTGGTGTATGCATGTAGATGTGTGTGTGTGTGTTCCTTTGTAGCAGCCTGGTGTCTCTGGATGTGATATAATGAACATAAACACAGAGGATGCAATACATCAATGTTTTTTATCCTTATTAAATGTTATTTTTTGATGCTGATTTAATCATATCTACTGGTTGAAAAAAATTTATCAAAATTGTTTATATAAATATTAAGCATTATTATTGTATTGCTACACATTTCTTGCAAATGTTTAGTTTTTGCTGTTGATGCTGTTTGTCGACTATACACTTCTTTCGTTGCGGTAAAAAAAAATTCAGTGCATTTACTTTGCAAACAGTGATCATGTCCAAAATTCATGTCTCAGTATTTGATGTAAAGTACAAGCTTCATTTCATACTATGAAACAATTCCATATACAGTACAAAAAAACACTCAAATACTCACAATCTCTCTACGGTGGATACAGGACTCATTTCCCTCTCCAAAGCCTGTATTTATCTCCTCTATCGGTTATATGCATGCTACATTTGGATAATTAAGTTTCCCTATAGAAATTCAGTAGAACATGCTGTGTATTGAAGTCACTAATTAGACTGGGCTACTAAGTAAGTAAACAAACCTTGCTAACGTTACTGATAAAAGATAAACAACACCATAAATAACTACTGAGTTGTTTGTGCAGACGTTAGCTAACCCCTCCTGAACGTCACGATACTTTAAGGAGAACAGCACCACCATAACTAGGTTGGCGCCAGCTATAACTACCTTGTAAGCTGAACTCCAGCTAAATCAATATAATGTTAATGAACACTTCATCGGTTTAAACCCGTAGCATATCAGCTGAACATAAGTACAAACATATGAGGAAATTCCCGTCAACCCTGAGCCATAGATTTTAAAATAAAAGGGGGATCTTAGATCACTTAATTGCTAGGCCTGTTGTTAGCAGATGTGCTAAAGCAAACCGCTAGCTAAGTACCATTAATAACGTACTTATATATGGTGTTTATACACACACTCTTCGTCACTGTAATGTTCCTCTATGGATTTAGATCACTTTTTGGCATACACTGGCCTATTAAAGAATGGAAGATGGACACAGTATGTGATGTTGGCTCTCATTTGACTGAGAACCGTTCAGAAGTCCACCAGAGACAATGCATCTCCTTAGGAGACTGCTCCCCCCTGGCGTGACTGGGCACCAATGCCCAAAATCGGGAACCTTGACATGTTTGTGAGAATACACATCTAAAGGAAATAATACATAATAACCCAATCCATATACAAAATGTGGACAGACATTGAGTGGATGTCACATTGCTAAAATCACCAAAATGGTTTGCGCCAGAAACACACAGTGCAATATCTGAGGCCCATTTTCCACTAAATAACAACTTGCTTTTTGTTGCCTTATTTTAATGAACCTCCCGTATTTCCACCACCTGCTCTGTGATGGGCACAAAAATACCAAAAAGATAGGCAAAGTGAATTTCAAGGCTAGGAATATACCCAGTCAGAGCAGAGCGCTGCTTGCACTGGTTGTTGCACCTCCATGAAAATAGGGCCAGGCTGTGATGTGAAGGTGTGATGGGAAAGGAGACAAATCAGAATCAGAAATACTTAATTGATCCCTGAGGGGAAATTCTGTGTCACAGTTGCAGACATTGCACAAAATAAAAAAGTAATATAAATAAAGATAGTGGTATATTAAGAAATATAAATATAAAGGAGTGTGAATATGAACAATATTTACATAATTAAAGTAATTGTTATGGTGAACAGTAATAACAAATAGTAGCAGCAGAATTGCAACAGAGAGTATTGCAACTTAAGCAGGTGTTATAGGACTAAACAGATCATGTCCAGTTTAAAACTAAGTGTCCGTGTGTCAGACACTTAGTGGGAGGAGTTATAAAGATTGTGTCACATTTGCTGGGTGCGCAGAGGAGGTGAAAGCCCAAATGCAAGACACCAAGGCAGAGCAGATGCCGTTCCAGGTTACTTTAATCCAGGCCAGAACAACAGGCAAGACAAAACTTACAGATACAGCTACTGGTACATCCAAAAGGTAGCAACAGGTAGTAACACGACATCCGTCAGGTAAGGACAGAACAGACATGCAACATGCGACAATTACCAGACAAGGACTAAACAGAAACACCAAACATTTATACACAGGGACTAACGAACAGGGCGGGAGCAACACAGGTGAGTGGGATCAGGGATAATGAGGCAGAGAGACAGAAGCTCAGGACAGGATTGTGACAGATTGATGGCCACTGGCAGGAATGACGTCCTATGGCACACATCATGGAGTGGGTGGGAGACATTGTCCAAGATGACATGTAGCTTAAACAGAATTCTCCTCTCTGACACCACAGACAGAGAGTCCAGCTCCACCCCTACAACATCACAAAGTCCCCTACCACAGCTACTCGGTCTTGTCACCCTTACTGATACATCCAACCACAGCAGAGTCATCAGAAAACTTCTGAAGATGGCGGGACTCTGTGTGGTAGATGAAGTCCGTGGTGTAGATGGTAAAGAGGAAGGGAGAGAGGACCGTCTCCTGATCTTCACCTTCAGGTCCCCCTGAATGGCCTTCACCTACTCCCTATTACCATCTTTGAAAGCCGTCCTCTTTGCGTTTAGGATGCCTTGGATGTCCTTTGTTACCCATGGTTTGTTGTTTGGGTAACAATGGACAGTCTTTGCTGGGACAGTGCTGTTCAAACAGAAGTTAATGAAGCCCGAGATACACTCAGTAATAGGGGTGGGAATCTCTGGGCACCTCACGATTCGATTCGATTACGATTACGATTCAGAGGGCTGCGATTTGATTATACAGGTGTGCGAACTGCGACAGGCGGCCGTGTGTGCCACGTAGCAGGACAGGGTGCACACAGGGCAGAGGCCTTGGGACATAGCTTCGTCGTCTGGGGGGGACAGGGGGGGGGACGTCAGAACGTCAGAACATCAGAATCCATACTAAACGTGGAAATACACACACAAAAAACGGAAATAGCGTACGCCAAAAAAAAAATCTTCTGGTAACTTTTCCTTTATAAATCACACTCCAATGTATGCACGTGGATCAGCCTCATTTCCAGCCCTCTAAACGCCCCCATTAACACGGAGCAACAATTACAGCGAGGAAGTGGGAAAAAAGTTTCTCTGACACAGAAATCGAGGTGCTTCTAAGCACATACAGTATTTCTTGATGCAGGTGGTTCACAAACAAAAGAAAATGCAGCAACTTCAGAAAAGAAGGGTATTATATATTCCTGATTATATCAACACTAGGGGTGGGAATCTCTGGGCACCTCGCGATTCGATTCAATTATGATTCAGAGGGCTGTGATTCGATTATAAAACGATTATTGATGCATCTTGATGCATCATATTTTTTCTATACAGGATCCCTGGATAATCACTAAGCATTTAATGCAAAAGAAACATCTCCTAATTAGCTTAAAAGGACTTGTTTCCCTAATTTACTTCATCAACCTCAGCTCCATCGTCCGTCTTTTCTTTAACATCGAGCTGTCTCCTCTGAACACTGAAATGTAATAATCAGTGTGCAGTATGTGTACAGGACAGAGCTGCACATCAGTGTAGTCTCAGCTTGTACCTGATGTTCTCAACCCTTGACTAGTAGGTTAGTTAGTAATGACCTACAGCTGATAATTAATATTACTTCATTACTAATTTAGCTAATGTTACATAAAGGGCAGAGAGCAAGCACTTGTACACTACAGACTTTTATTAACAGACACACAGCGACCTACGCTGCACGTTTACTACCTGACAGAAACTTACTGCTAATATATTTCACCGTCACGTTCTGCCACTCGCTCGGCCTCACACACAGAGCTGCAGAGTGTCACCATGCTCGCAGTGTGCGACTTCAAATAATTACTTGCGCAGTGATATTAATGATTGGTAGACACTTTGGTTATTCATTCCACAGTGGTGAGGAATACAGGGGGACACTGGTCTCTCTGTTGCATGCGCTCCACAGACGGTCCGGGCGCAGCGCTTCCGCGAGTTCTGCCTTTTGCTTTCCGTCAACATTACGTTATCAATTAACATTTAAATAATTGATTTTTCACCCCATCATGGCATTTGCTTCTGCTTGTTGATGTTGGTAGCCTGGGCGACTGGGCTCATGGCAGCGGCATACTCTGCGAGAAAGGCAAGTTCAGCTGGATTAAACCTGTGTTGAAAACAAAACACAAGAACATTTTTTGTAACACTGTAACCAATTCATTGGATTCATCAAAATAACTGCTGAAAGAGTAATTCAGTAAAATTGACCAATAATAAGTGGAAGTTGGGATACAATGTGAAAGTTATTAGCGTACATGAAAGAATGGGACAAAGAAAGACATTCCAGATGTTCAATTTTGATGAAATAAATGATAAAACATATAATTCCTACTTACATTGGAAGCTTTAAGTCAGTGCAGATGACTCTGATGGTCCCCTCTCTCTTTTCTTTAATTATTCTTAGCAGTCTTTCCACTGCCAGGAACAGAGAGTTCCACCTGGTGGAATTCGGGCGCAGCAGCTGGAGAGAACAAGCATTTTCAACAGTTTCGGCTGCAAGGGTGGATTT
>JAPMOB010240712.1:0-57034 GCA_029875015.1 Lepomis gibbosus | reverse complement strand
TCTGGTCATGTTTTGTACTGTTTTGTTCTGTTTTGTTTTGTAAAATAAAGAAAATAATAATAAAAAGAAAATGAAAAAAATATATATATATATTTGCATTGCACATTACATGGTTGGTGCTCTGTAAATGAAAAACAGTTATAGTTATAGAATTCCTTATAGCTATGCAGTTTTATTAGCAACCTAGATTGAATGCAGCAGGTGATACAGCATTTGTAATAACCACGAGAGACTTGGGACTTGACTTGGACTCTAGCTCAAAGACTTGAAACTTGACTTGGACTCTTTCTCAAAGACTTGAGACTTGACTTGGACTCTAGCTCAGAGACTTGTGAACATCTCTGGCAATAACCCAGTAACTCTGTCTCTAATCAGCCACCTATTTACTGGCTAACACTTATCATTTATTCACCATTCTCTATTCAAGTGCTATTCATACTGTCATATTGTAGATACTGTATATCAATCCACCTACCTCAAGTCATAACTCCTGCACAAAATACTTACACTTATTTATTCCAGCATACTTTGCACTATGCTTCATTGCACTGTGTACATGTATGCATGTATATGTACCTGTATATCACATCCACCTCTGACATGTACATACTCCTGCATCCTTTGCACTCTGCTCACTGCACTATTTGTCAATATGTCTATATTGTTTTTGTTCATAGTGTGTATATTTGTGTTGTCTACACTCAAGTATTCTATTTTTATTATTGTGATTTTGTATTTTTGTATGACTAAACACATCATAAGCAATGTACAATGTACAATCCTGAATCAAATTCCTTGTTATGTGTACACATACCTGGCAACAAAGCTGATTCTGATTCTGAAATTTAAACTGGCAAAGAAGAGGGAATACTTTGCCTTCTGGGCTATTTTTGTATTTCTCTGGGGTTTGGCTGAGGTTATGCTGCCACGTGCATGACTTAGACCTCAAGGTGACAATGGCATCCCAAAACCACTTACTTTAAATCCGTAATAACTCATCCCCTCCTTCACATCTCATGGTTTGGACGTACAAAAAGATCACGTTGAATTTGACTTTCATTTATCAAACTGTATTACCCCAGTCTTGGGTCAGAAATCACACTTTCCCTCTAATTCCCTTTTGGCATCTTCAAAAAAAATCCTCTCTAGTCTTTTTTCCTTACTGATCTTGTTAAATTAAGTATGATGGCTCAGTGTGAGTGCAGAGCTTTTTGCAGGAGGGAAAGAATTGGACTGTCAGTCAACTTCCACCTCTTTGCAGCAGAGTGCTTTAGTGTGTGTGTGTGTGTGTTCGCATAAATCTGTGCGAGTCTGCAAGTTCAAAAACATGCATGAACATGCTTCTGCAGTGGTCAACCGTCAACAGTGAATGAGCAGAACACACCAAAAAAATGACCAGTTGACCTGACATCCTGTAAACAAAGGCTAGATGTGGGACTGTACACACACAGAGGACCTTACATTGTGCCTCTGCAGCTAAAGTAAATCCTCTCAGCTGCTAATCGCTCACAGACAGGCAGCATGTCTGTAGGCGCTCCCATCCACATTGTAGGACGCTACTGACAAGAGGCTGACTGTGAACAAAAAGGATAGGATCTAGTTAGCTAGCTCCATGTGGTATTTCCTCAGTCCAGACACTGGACAGAGAATATCGAACATTTTGGTGAGAACTCTCTGTCTGCCTGCATCTGTTACTTTACTCCTCAGTGTTTTTTTCAATCTCCTGCTGACTCTTCTTGTCTACCAAGTGAGAGACAGAATGAATCATCCAGGGGGGATTACTTCCCTCTCCACAGAGTGCCAAAAATACCTTCTTTGGCTTGCAGTCTCTCTCTTTCACCCTTTTGTATTCTGCATCATTCATATAACTATAAAGCTGTCGCTGTCGGGTGAAAATCTCCAAAGTTATCAGAGGCAAATTATTCATTATTTTTTGCTTTACACAAAGCATTTTTCAGTTTGTCCAATGGGGGATTAAATGGTTGGGAAGCTGAAAAATTATAGTGTTTTTCCAAATGACAGCCGACTGGGTGGTTTCATTCAACTGTGTCCTAGTGTTCCCTTTCAAAAGTACACAAAAAGATGGTTTATAAGAAGGTTCTATTTGATTAAAGGGATCCTATTGCTAGTTTTCAGTCACGTGACATGTGCAGTGACCTGGAGGGCAAAACAACAGACTAACCTAGTGGCTCACACCGCAACTCCCCCGAAGAGACACCGCAAAAGTCTTTCAACTTAAGAAAAGAAAGATATGAACACAAACTGCAAGTGTTGGGCATTTCCAATCCATATAACGTTACAGCATCAGCTGCTGCAGTTCTACTGTTAAAAAACGTTAGGTCCCTGCCGCTGCTCAACTGCGGTATGTTTACTTTAACTTTGTGGGGAATATCCCTCACCTAACACAGCCTAGGCTTGTCTCCTCCTCAATTGCATCCGCACAACACGCACAACAACCATCCAGCATTTCCAGCAACTCAAAGTAACAGTGTATCACTTGCTTATTGGTTGGCAGACAGCAGAAAATAACATCTTTTTTGCCCTCCAAGGGAACGTTTTCCTTGGAATGTGATGTCACGTGAAAACTATGAATTATGCTTTTTCTGGCATTTCTATAATGTTACAATGTCGGATGTTCATGTTAAACATGACAAAAGCATCAAATGATAAAGTAAATGAATTTAAAATAAATCCATGTTAGCCAAAACCTCAGATATCCCCCTGTTCTGAATGAACTGTTTTAAACTGTTTTTTCTACTAACCGCTCGGTATGATGTCATTCCAAGCCGGATTTCCATATATGGTCATTTTCTCCAGGCAGAGAATGCTGGCCATGCCCACAAAAGAACATGCAGCCCTATCCCTGCAGCAGCCTGGTAAACACATAAGACAGTGGCTGCTCAGAAAACAGTGGGCTTTGGAGGAGGGTGCTTTGCATGATTCACAGTAAAAAAACAAATAAACAACATTTCTATCTTATACAGGCACAGTTGACACAGGATGCTGAGGTTTTTTTGTTTCTCAGCCTGTTTGGACTCCCTCATGACTCAGCAGCGACCCACCTTTGGATGCAACTTAAGTGGTGTACTATAGCCCTGTGTAGGACTGCTCTCTTGGTTGCTAACAGCAGAGTGAAGCTTAATGCCTTAATCCTGATAAGCACTACTACCGATTTATAAAAAAAACAAAAAAACAACAACAACTGTGAAGCATCACTGTAAAGGCATTTCAAATGCATTTGGCAAAGCATCAGAGTAGGTCTGTGTTTGTGTGAAGATTTGGGAAGTGTGTGTGTGTGTGTGTGTGTGTGTGTGTGAGATGTCTTTCAAAACGTAGACGACTTGTATAACAGAAATATTATAGAGGATCATAGTGATCACTCCAAATGTGATGGCCTCAACTACAGTAACAACAGCATTTAGAAAGGCTGGAAAGATTTTCCAAACATGCATATTCCACTTCTCATCAGGCAAGACATGAGAAGATTTGGCTGCCATGAATCCTTAATCTGAGGGTAAAATAATCTGTCTCAGAATGTAATAATTCACATGGTATGTCTTTTGATTTGGATTAGTGGCCTGCAATCCTCTTAGCCCAATAGCTCAGTAGAACTTCTCAGTGACAAGTTCACAAGTCCACATAGCTTGCATAGACTCCCTCTCTTGGCCATTACCTCTCACAGCTTTGAGGTAATCTGCTTATATCTGGCTCTGACAGTTTCAACATACATCTTGGAGTGATATTGTAAACAAGTCTGCAATGACGCTTATACAGTGTGTGTGAGGGGTCAATGTTCTCTTGTTTAGCGTGTCGGTGTTTAACCATTGATGCTTGCTGCATGAATTACAGCAAAAACCTCTCAGCATGTACTCTGTTTCTTACGTCACTCTTTAAAAGTTGTCACAGGGATCAGTGACATTTAGGATTATTAGCACGTGGGAAACACTTTACACTTTAATACCCGAGAAACAGAATCCCGCCAAGGCTGAGTCCATACTTAATGCAGGTTCGCACTTAGAGGGGAGTGAGCTCCATTTGTAAAAACAAAGTCTGTCACAGCTCTTGCCTGCTGCCATCTTTAAACATGATCCAGTACTATCAAATAACTTGCACTAAGACAGGAGGAAAAAAAATAACCCTGAATCATTTAAATCCTCGACTCAATATTCTTTATCTTTATCCTTTAAGGTTCTTTATAATTTAATAAACAGGATTAAAGTCATTGGGTAGAACAGAGCTAAGCGAGGCTCGTTCCACATTTTCTGTTTTAGCCTGCACTCCGCATACTGAGTCTTATTAAGCCCTCGCAAGATTACAGGGCCTTAATCTCCGGGAACACATGTTGTGAAGAATAAAAGCAATTTTATTTGGGAAACCAGAGTCCAAGTTTAGCAGGAAATGAGCTTTCTCCATAATCTCATCTTTTTGCTTTTTGCCCCCCCCCTCCCGAGTAAATGAAAAGTCCCCTGTTACAGAACTGAGCTCTCCGTCTGTATGAGTGTGTGTGTTGAAGAATTAACTGTGTATTGTGTGCAGTATGAATGTGTATTCCCTGTCCCCGACTCTCTCTAACAGACACACACAATGCGTTCGGTAGTTCATAAATACCACAGCAGTAGACCAGGTTTTACCCACTGAGCCGGCTTTGATTTCTGAGGAATGTAAATCCACCTGTTTCTGAACAGACGGGTTTTCAGACCAATGTATTTATTGTCACCGTTCTCCCCTAACACCACAACCACCTCCCTCCTCTCCCAACCACCTCCCCCCTTCATTCCCTGTAAATTCTATGCAGATTGCTGGCCCATGCTTACTGCACTTTGCAGAGAAAGCTTCGTAAAGATGACGATAAGCTAAAGCTCTAAATCCCAGACTTAGCTTTCTTATCGAAAGCTGCAGGAGCGAATGGAGCGCTTTAATAGAAGATGTGTGCATTGCATTATGTGTGTGTGTGCGTGAGAGGGAGAATGTTGTCTGGGTTGTAAATGCAAATGCATTAAGAATTATTTTTCCTCCACACCGGCACAATTTCATAAGCGCTGCATAGGCCCTGTTAAGCTTAAACGGTTTTAAAAAGAATTAAGACACTCATGCAGGTCTAATAAATTTGACTGACTATGCACTGTCATCCTGCTGTCTGCGGTGGTATACGGAAATCCATCATACAGAGATTAAAATTTGAGTGTCATATACGTCATATACATATTTTGAACTAAGCAGTGTATCTGTTGTAATAACCTTTAACCAAGATGTCATCCTGGTTTTTCAGCTGGGCATTAAATGAAAAGGGCTTGAAGGTGAATTAGCTCAGCCTGAGATATGCCAGGTTACAGTGTACCTTTGTGAGTATGCCCTCACTGGAAAAACGACTGCATCGGTTAGGTGTTCAAATACAAAAACATTTTCTTGACATGCGACCTCTTGCCGTCGTGAAATTTACGACTGTCCTTGCTTAGCACAGAAATGGAAGTAGCTCAAAGTTGTTATGCCGCTGTAAAACCATATGAGGAGGAGGTTAAGATGGATTGTTTGTCTGACTTTGACAACCTAACTGGAGGTCAGAGAACGTCTTACCCTCCAGTCGTCTTTATTTTCCTGTGTGGCGTCACGCAACTGCACTATGGGTCAGATTTACTAACACCCCGAAAAAGAGTACAAAAGTGCGTGTGCATTCTAAAATATTGCACGTGTTATTGTAGTACCTGTTATGGGTGATTAACTAAGAATTATTGCGCACATGACAACAGGTGCAAACACAGTGGAGGTGGCAGCATTTAAATGAGGGTTTTGCGTGTTTTAATGGTTTCTACTATGTAGAGTCGGGAAGGAAAGCAGCCACTGCGTAAAAACATTGGTTTGTTTTGTTCAGTGCGCCCCGAGTATCTGGAAATCGTATGTAGCTGCCCATCCTGTGTAAGATTGCACTAAGTACTTGGGACAGCACACCTGAAAAACTGCTTTAGGAAACCCCAGCAGAAACAGCTACAGTATTCTGGAAAGAATCAGACGGGAACGGCGTGAACTACAGTGGAGCCAGGGAGGAATAAGACATGAGCTCCCCTAAATGTCATGATTTGTGAAATTTTAGGGGGTCTCTAAAATATTGATTAATCATTAATTAATACATTTCTGTATCATAATGGATCATCATGTAAAATCAGGAGCATCGTGCTTCAGCCAGCCAGAGGGAACGATCATGACCATACGCACTGTGCCCGGTCATTCTGGATCTCCCGTCCCTGGCCCTGTATGCCCAAACGCCTCATTCCTTCTCAGATACCTACAATGGCTTGTGTTGCAATTACGACTGGCGGGCTGTGAACAGTTGGTGATCGTTCCCTCTGGCTGGATGAATTTTACACATGATCCATGCACTACTGCAGCTGGGTGCTCAGAGTGAAAGCTATGGTATGGTTCATACACAGCGTGAGAAAATGCAGAGTTGCAAGAAGTTGGGCATGGCAGGTAGGCCTATTGCATGAAGCCTTCTTGTAACTGGTCAACCAACAACTCCAATATGGCATGACTGGAGAGGTGAAATGTGCGAGTTTATATGTTCCTCAGTCATGCCAAAAACATTGACACGAATGGAAAAAACCCTTTCTCTACCTCTTCTTTCATTCCGCCTGTGTCTGCATGCTGTTGCACTCACATGAAATTGCTTTTAGGCTTGTTAGATCACATTGCGTGTGGTAAATAAATGTGTTTGCATGTTACCCTCCCATTACTTTGCCCAAAAAAATTTAAACGCCCCAAATTGCATATTCATTAAGGCAAAAGTAGTAAATGAACAACAGCACTTGCACTTTTGAAAGACGTCATTCTGCGTGCACACCGTTGGTAGATCAGATATGTTAATTTGCTGGTGATATCAAGTTTGCACACGTTTTTACTCACAAGCCTTTAGTAAATCTGGCCCTATGTGTATTGCCATTACAGGCTTCAACTACACCCTCACATGTACTTTTTATTTTTCCTTCATGTATTTATGTACACTACCGGTCAAAAGTTTTAGAACCAAAACTCTGAAAATATCATATTTTCAACAAACCAAAAAAACAAGTCATTTTTTGGTATTTCCGTTTTAAAACCAAAATGGAAAAACAGAAAACAAACAAAAAAATACGTGTATGGATTGCTCTTTGATTAATTTATTTCAAAACCAAATTGGAAAAACAAATAAACAAGTTCAGTCAGGACAACTTTTCATCAAGGACTGATATTGCAGAGTTATACACTGAAGCATGGTGTTAAATGGGCATGGGGCTGAAGGCCGTACTGTTTATTATCAGGGTGCAGCCTCTGCTGCTCTGTGTCGCCTCCTGCACACAAAAACACACATGCGGGCTCACACGCACAAACAGTGGTAAGCGCAGAGATATGTCATGGACACGTTGGAGTGAAGGTAACTAAGCTACTTCTGTATGTGCGACAAAACCTCAAGAGTAAAAGACAACTTTGTTGATACATTCATTCAACGAGCATAACATGTAGAAGGGGTTAATTGATCCGCTCTGTCCATGTCTCTCATTCTCTATTATTATTATTCTGTTATTAATGAGGACCTATTATACTGCACTTTCAGCCCTGTATTGTAGTTCTGTGATTTCAATATGATGGCTTTGCATGTTCAAAGTTAAAAAAGTATTTTCTATCTAGCCCAACTTTAATTAACTAACTAAGCCTCTAGTGTCAACTTTACACCCTAACGTAGGAGAGAATTTACACAAAGCAAGCAGGTGCAACCCGTGGTTATGTGACAGACCTGATGAAATGCATTTTAAAGAACCACACAGGGTCCCACTTCGAAAATGTTGTAACAGGAAGATAGTTGAGCCAAGTCCTACACTGTCATTCTCTAACAGACTGCATTTAACACATCTGGTGCATCAAAAAAAAAAGTCAGTTTAATCTCTGCCACACAAACACGTCATTATTTTCAAAGTGGCTGCCCACATTAGTGTATTTAAAAAATATACAGAGTGATGTGCGCACTATATTTGAATGTGCAGCAGAGATGGGATTTATTAGGGTTCATTATCAGTATGAACATTTTCATACCCATTTGTTTTTAAATGTAATAAAACCTGTAAATGTCACAAACGAACAAACTATGATTAAATCAAATTAATCCAGCATTATTACTTTATAAGGGAGCATAGTTTTTCTAATTACTAGTGAAAACACGGACAAATGTTAAGCTTTAAGATCTGAATATGACAATAACAAGTGTTAACATAATTCATTAAAATCACAGTAATGTAACCATCAGCAGTATAGAAAGTTATATTATTTTGCTAATAATTGACAATTAATGATATACATATAATATGTAACTTTCCACATTAAAATGAAAAATAAAAAACAACTAGAATCACTCTTTTTTTTGAGCTATGTACTAAAATTATCCCCAATGTTTCCAACAAATTTCAAACACGGAGAAATCTGTAATTTTAATAAAGGTAACGATGTGTTTTGTTTGGCCGCCTGCGTTATGGTTGTCTGCCAGAAGTCATAAATTTGCTCTTTATCCAGATTTAACTATATATTTTAACCAGATGACGTGAGTTTATTAATCGGACGTCTGCATCTTTAGTTATCAGAGGAATAAACTAAGCAAATGTTAGCAGAAAGCTCGGCTCATAGCCCCTCGGGGACGTCCTTTGCTGCAGAATAGAGTGATAGAAACACAGATTTTTAACGTGAAAGTGCTTTATTCAGTGTTTATACCGGTTTAATTCACTTGGTCCTTTTTATTTTAGAGAGGAGGAGACCTCTACAGATAATTTGGCTACTGGTAAAAACCTACACAACGATGAACACTGAAGGAATCCTAAGTGGTGGAAGCTAACTGCAATGAAGGCAGTGGTGGTGAACATCTCCCATGATCCCACACTACGTTAAACTATGTCTTTTCTTATTGTTTTGATGCGAGAGACACATAGCAGCAGAAAATTACATAGTGTGTGTTTAATGTTGCCTTGTGTCAAGATTTTACATCACAGATGTAAATCTGAATTGCTCAGACATTAAGATATTCAACTTTTACAGAACAGTCATCTTTCCTCATTAGAGCCACAAATTGAGCTTCTGTATCTTGGCAACGAATTCAATATGGTCATCATGACCAACAATGGACAGGTATAAAAAGACTGCCTGACAGCTCCAGGTTAGCACTTGGCACACGTAGGCCTCTTGGCCTGGCAGCATCTCAGGGGTCAAACCTTGTTGCACTGCCAACCAGCCAGTTAGGGAGGCAGCCAGACAGTACTGATGTCCGCTGCCCTGCTATCTTTACCGGCACACAGACGCTGCCTTCCTGTGCCCCAACTCCCCCACCTGGGTCCCTGATGCCTGTCCTGTGCACTCAGGTGCACGCACATCAGCATAATGAACTCCAAGGTAGACTTTACCACTTCACTGGCTCCTCACAAGACAAAATGCCAAAACAAATCTTGTCATAATTAGGCATAATCCAGCTCATTACCGTCTGCTTAATTATCCTATTAATAACACTTCCTAGGAGAGCTTGTTTGCGGCAGCAGTAGTGCACACGGGCAAATGTTTGTTCCTAAATGAGCAAACACAGAGAAGACAACAGCATTGTTCAAACATGGGAGCTTTGACAACAGGAAAAAACAGGGCCAGGATTAATAGCGTAGCATGGAGCTTATCTTCCCTCAAAGGCCTTGCTTCACTACCAGGGCTTTGCAAAACAGGTAACAGGCAAGTATAGGTGTTTATGGATATGGATTTTATATGTATATGTTTGTTGAGTGATTTAAGTACAACTAATTTAATTTGAAGTGGAGGCAGCAATGATCATCACTTCCTAACTAAATTAAAAATGCATTACCACATAGTTTAAAAGAAATTCTAATATTAGTTTATTTTCACAGCACCTAGAAACTCCCTGTAGTACGAAGTGTGCAACCTGTACACACCAATTTTCCAATTTAGTGTTACTGAACCAATAATAATGTTTTCTTTGTATGAAGAGCATATTTTCATCTCATAATGAAGACTGTATTGAAGAGATTTTCAGGCAGAGTAATTTCAGGTCACTGACTTCATGTTTTCTCTGAGGCTCTGAGGCATAACTTATGCAGTTAGTTTTTCAGCTGCAATGGGTTAATGGCTTTTTTCCAATTATTTCTTTTCAGCTTAGATAAACAAACGATGATGGCAAATAAGATGTATAATGATATCATTAAGATGGCATTATGCTCTGTTTGCTCTGTTTCTACAAGTCTACATTCTTAAATGTTTTTCCTTTCCTTTTGACATTTACTTTTCTTCAGTTAAGCTTACAATTTGATTTGTAAGATCTGTAAGAAACCCGATGGGTTCTCAAATTTCTGGTCAACTTACAAGGGCGTCACTTTGTGTTGAAACGTGGTGTGACAAGTTTAGGGGTGTGACGATACACTTACAAGATGTGACAATTCACAATTTTGGGTCACTAGAAAAGGATGAGAAGATACTTTAACACCATTTTAAATAAATAATCAATGCTGAGATTTATAAGTGGGGAGGTCTGTGGGTCCTCGCCAGAAGATTTGGAGCATTAAACACTTCATTTCCAGGATTCTGGAGAAATTTTCTGCACCAATTTTTGGTGGAAATGTCTCAAAATCCAGATGTTTTAGATGACAATTCAAAATTTACAAATATAATTGAATACAGTGCAATAATTAGTAGCTTGTCTTTTTAGCTTAATTTACTCTTTTTTGGCAATGCCCATTTATTTCTTCTATATTTACACTGCATGTTTTCTTTTGGTTCAAATAAACCTTTCTCAAGGTTGGTTATCAGAAAATTTTCTTACAAATGCTTTCAAAAAGTGGTGGGGACATGTCCCCAGCGTCCCCAGTGTAAATGACACCTATGTCAACTTATCAAAATCTCTGGAGCTTGGAGGCAGGCTTCTGAGATGACCAGCCAGTCAACGCCCATGGTCAAGAACACCAGTTGGTAACACTTTACAATACGGTACAGAAATCTGTGAGTAGTTACTAAAGAACGAGTGAGGAACAAATCAGGAACGACCTGATAATTAATGTTATTGTGTCATGTTGTCATGATAAATATGGTGCCCCAGTTATATAGCGCAGTAGCTGGTGCGGCAGTCCCCAGAGTGGTACTGACAGAGACGCCATTCATCCCATTAGACGTCAGTGAACCAAATTTACTTTGGAGATAGTATTTTAAGATAAAATTACTACATATTGCTTTAACTTGAACAACTAACTAATAATTAACTAAATAATTAACTTTATTTAAATTAAATAAATACCATAACTATCATCAGTCCTGCGGTATGCTTTCATCTGTATTAAAACTATTAAGTCTTAGCACCTCACCACAATAGGATTTTAAACCAGCACAGCAGGCTCTCTCTCTCTTTGTTTCCTCTAACACATCTTTCTCTCTAGCTGAACTCTTTGCAGACTGAGCACAACCTGTATCAACAGGGTAAAGACACACAGGAAGGTGAAAAAGTCTGCCAACTGCTTCAGGCTGGTGCCAGCTGAGGCCACCCAGACCACATCCTCCTTGGCTAGAATTGATAGTGTCTGCTCTAAAAGTCTTCTGTGTCAAGACTGAATACAGGTGGGCTGTCAACATACGCAACCCAGAGCTATGCATATAGACTTAAGGGTAAAATAATCTCTCAAACTGTTTATACGTAACACCTTGTCTACGCTACACACACAGACACACAACAAGCTTTCTTTATCTCTTTCCTTAACTCCATCCTCAGGCTAACATTTCCTCCCTTGGTATGAAATGCTATCCTTTGGCCTCTGGGAACAGAAGCCTAAGCCCTGGCACTGAACACCGTCTTGGCTCTGTGTACACAAACACACTTTTCCCTCATCAATATTTAAATACACTTTTTATCAGGCCTAAAACCTGTGCTTACCCAAGTGCATCAACATCATAAAACTGTAAAAGTAAAATAAAGTTAAACGGTTAAAAGCTGAGTTTGCTTTCAATAAATTTAGCAATGTTATGTTTGCCAGTCTGGAAAGCTTTTTATCATTCAAAAGGCAGATCCAAAATCTGTAGGAGATCATCTGTAATATTATGTAGCACACTTATGCTTTTGAAGTAAAGTGAATGGGAAAGCATGACAGGATACTGTGTTGGGGATGCCTGTTTTATCTTTTTTCCTCTGATCTTTGGAGAAAGAGAGGGGAAGAGAAAGGGAGAGAGACAGACAAACAGAGAGGAGAAAAGACTTCCAGCGAATAGAAATAAGAGCAAGTGGGTGAAGGGAGTGACAGCAGCACCATATCAAAAGAATAAAGAGAATGCGTTATCAAGGAAAAATGGATCAATGAATTCACTTCATGCAAAAAAACCCAGCAAACAGCAGACATATTGAAATCCTATTATGGGGTGAAAAGTGAATAATTGATGCCGTCTTCTCTTTTTCACACAGATTCAGATTTTTTTCATGCCTGCCATTAGATGGCTTTACAAGTGTTAGAAGTGTATTAATGATTTACATGTGAGTTTGAGAGCTGAGATACGATCAGCTCGTATTGAGTGGCATTGAGTGTTCTACAGGTTCTGTAAACCATTTCAAGTGTAAAAAGTCACTTGAAATGGGCCTCTGATCAAAATCAGAGGCCCATTTCAAGTTTGACAGATCTTATATCATACATGTTGTATGAATTCTTCACCTACCTCAATTCAAACACATGAAGAAAGTGACTTAAGAAGCTTAACAATTTTGCTGTGAATCTGCTCAAACTAGTTTTACAATATAGAGCAATAAAAGAAACAAAAGAGAAAAAAGAGAGAGAACACACACCACAACACATATTGTGCTGTTGTCCTGCTGACTAACACCAGTGGAGCATTTCCGACAGGTGCTGCGTGGTCATCTACGGTTCAGTGGGGAAGTCCTTCGGGACGACACATCTTGGAGGGATGCCAGGTAGCTCAGCCTCAGGTGGACTCTTTCCCCTTGCTCAGGAGGGTATGAGAGCAAGCGGACAAGAGTGCACAGAGACTGGGAATACTGTGCTCCGATTGTCTAGCTAGGTTACTGATAATGATCAGGTTGATGAGAAACCGCTTAAAATACCTGGAAAATAAAATGTTTTTTTTTCTTAGTCCAGTCTTTGAAAACAATGTTTTTGTTTGTTTTCAAAATTATCCATTAATTATGGCTGCATTCCAGTTACATATTCAAGTTCTAGAGCCCTTTTATTATGAATGCTGGCTCACAGGTATCTAAATGGAGCTGGGTCATCATTAATATTATTAATTACACCTTTGTTTTTACTACTGTGACAAGTCAAAATATCTGCGGTTGCATATCATAGCCATTTCTGAACTAGCCAATAGACTGCCCTCTTCTCCAGAGCTGGGTGACGTTTAACCTGCAATGCTCTAGAGCAGTAGTTCTTAACCTGGGGGTCGGGACCACCCTGGGGCTTGCGAGAAAGACACAAAAATATAAAAAAATAACTTAAAAATAACTAGACGGACGACACTTGTGAATGGAATCACTTTGGTTGAACACTGTAAATATTTTGCATCGTTTAATCCAGTAAGTGGCGCTAGTGCCAACCGCTATAAAACACCGAAAGAAGAATAAGGCCCCAATCAGACAGAAAGCGCTTTGCAGGTTCAAAAACTCAAGGCACATAGCAATGACTTCTTTTTGGTTGACTTTAGAAAAGAGCAAAGCGCTGCAGTTTTTTACTGTTGCTAGACAACCACCGAATCAGCTGTCCTGTCAGTCTAATCAAGGGGCTTCGTCTTAATAATGGTCAGTTTAAGGCTTATTTTAGGATGAGTCAGGGACAGACTGTTGCAGTCTCCGGACAATCCAAGCAACTGTAAACTTCCGTCAGCACAACAGAGGACCTCTCTCTCCATTCATTAGATTGGACAATGGAAAAAAAAAAGGGAATGAGGTCGAGCACTTTTCTGAGTTTAATTCTTTTCAACTCCGTATGCTAAGAGCGCTCCTTCACAAGGCGCAACACAAGGCGCAGAAGGCGGCCAAAACACGAGCCGCCCAGGGCGCATAAACAGCCCAAACATTCACTGCCAATAGAAAACAATTTTAAAAAAGGCATCTCTCACTGCAAAAAGCACATTCTCTTTATATATTTTCAACCTCAAAAGGGGTCGGACTGCAAGAAAGGTTGAACCCCTGGTCTAGAGGTTCTAGGAGATAGTCTTTGTTAAAAGTTGACAAACACTGAAATAAACAACAAAAATAGAAAAAAATACCATCCTTTCAAATGGAATGTAAAACAAAAAGCACTGTTGAGTAAGGTTATGTTTCAAGGAAATATTTGATATTTGTAATTTTCAATTGCAAATGTGATTTTGAACAAGGTAGAACCAGGAAGTTCCAGTTTTAACCTCATCTCTTTTTCAGCTACTGCTAAATTCACACTTTGGATAATGAGAGTCAGCTTTGATTACAACACTATAACTTCCGAAAGTTTACATTCTTTCTTTGTTGAGTTCATGAACAAAAACAAGCACAATTGCTTAATTCAGTACACTCAGGACTATGGCAGCAACAGCCATACTTGGTCTAGTATGACCAGTAGGTATGGTGGCTAATGTCAGCTGAGTGAGACATATTTAACTGACATTACTAAAACAAAACTTAAAGAAGTTATATAGTCTCACATTAATGTACTGTTTAGTCTAACGCCAGGAATCCACTGACTACGGCACGTTAAGGCTGAGCCATGTTAACCATATTTATTACTGTTTTACAATTGGGAGTTTCCACAGGGTGTTTTATTTTGAAAACTGACAGGAGTCTCTATGCTGTTTTGTGTTTAATTTCCTGCCTGGTTCGATCTGCTCTGTGCTGCTTGACGTGGCTAGTGGCAAAAATAGACCTGCTACGTATTCTCTGTGGAGCGGAGAGCCACTTCTGGGACGTGCTGCGACCGCATCTGGTGGACTCACGAGCATTGACTAAAATGGCCGCGATGTGCTCATGCAACCACGGCACAGCCGAAAAGTGCCGTAGCCGTAGATTTTAGGGGGTAACCACTATTACCCATCTGTCATTATACAATTGTAAACATGTCAAATGACCTTAAGCAAGTGATGACCAGTAAAATGTCCTCACTTTGTAGTACTTTCTCTGTCCTCAAATTCTTTGTAAGGGCATGTAGACACAACTATACCTGCACACTTTGCCACACATCCTTCATGTTTAAAATCTGCAGTATTGAAATATCCTCTCCAGTTATTTCAAGCCACCCAAGTCACTCAGGCTAACAACAATTAGGTTCCTGCAATTAGTCATCATGATACTGCAGCTGTCTGGGCAACAATAATAAATGCAGTCATGAATGGGCTTAACCAAGTGAAGCTAACATCCACCAAGTGCTAATGATAGCAACAGAGTGCACATAATAACAAATTGTGCTCTGCCTTCATAATGAGTTGAACGGAGAAGCTACAGTTTACCGAGAGCTAACAGAGGATAACTGCGAGCATGAGCAGGATCGCCATCAGCAATTTACTTAAACAAGGCCTGGGTGCAACATTTATTGGAAGATATTAATATGATTTATGAACTTGTCTGTGCAACATACTTTTTTTTTTTGCTGTAGGTGAAGGGTTGAAGAGTTGGATAGAATTTTAAGGACTCTTATAGCCCAAGGAAGTGAAAAGTCATTCTGTTGTGTTCCAGAGATGTGTGAAGGTCAAACTACCTCTCACACACCCACGCGTGGATGCTCATCCTGCTCTATGTTTCCAACTGCACTATTCTGTGATTTTGTGTTCTAAAATTTTGCAGGACACAAAATGATTTGTCCTGCACTAGAGTCTGTTGATTTGGCTTTTTAAATAACTACTCATGATTCTATAATGTAACTTATATTAAGTGTAAATAAACAGGCATATGAACCTCAGCAACGTAAAGAAACAACACATTCATCCATAGAGTTGTTCTTACAGGTTTATAAGGTGCCTGATATTGCACATATGAATAAATTTCATCCATAAATACATTTAACTAATTATTTTTATAAATACTGATCAAAAAGCATTGAAATTCTGACTGCCAGATGGATAAATGTTTTAACTCTATAAAATCAGCTGTAGGACTAAAGATTGTTACAGCCTTGTGTAAAGTTACAACAAAACAGCATTTTCATTAACAGCAGCTTGCTTCAGTTCTACATCACGTGATGTGTTGGTATTGTTTGGGCCACAGCCCAGAATACTGAATCGCTATTCATATAGAAAATCAACCATATACTAACCACAAATGGGAGCTATTGAAAATATCAGGTTACATTGTCAAAACATCACACATGAAGCACTATTCATCATCTACCTGATGCAAATAACAGGGTTGACTGTGTGAGTGTGGGGTATTTATTGTTTTGTTATTCGCACTGATTAAATGATTTAACATGACAAATCAAAAGCTCAAATATGAGACAAGACACACATTATAAATGAATGGTACAAAAAACAACCATCATACCAAGTTACAAAAGGCAAGACAAATGTCATACTCATATGAAAATAAAATAACTGCATCTACACCTTCTTATTACACAAACACAAATCAGATCAATATGCAAGCGCCTCAGTACAGACACTAGGGGTAGAATCACAAATTTGAGCAATGTAATTAAATTACTAATGTAAACACACTGTGTAGAATGAGCAAATTTTATCTGTCTAAGGTTCCATCATTTATTGTGGAATTACAAACCATGACATAGAGCAAACAACAACACAGCGAGTTATGTAACTAACGTTAGCTAAGCTGTACAGTTGCTGCTAAGAAGCTAAAATGCAGAGAGGACGAGATGGTTCCAGAGTCAGCTCAACAGCTGCAATACTCACAACTCTCTTGCTGTTATAGCTAACATCACATACAGCAGCATGTCTTGGTGAACTAGAAAGTAAACTGAATGTCTGTGATCACACAAATCACGGCTGGAATGGCATTTAGTTTGTTTCCCCATTTACAGAGCCAGGGCTAAGTACATACACCAGATCTTTATCAGCTCACACGGTAGCAGACCGTGATGAGATATTCGCTGAATCTGACAAAAAGACGTGTTTTGGATTAGAATTGCTTATCGCATCTTTAATTCTAACAAAAAAAAATTCCAAAGGGTAGTATGATGTCACCAATGGATTATGTGATTAAGTAGATAGACCAAGTAGATCGCTAGACAAACAATGGATCATGTTAGATTACTTTTTTATTTAACGGTTAGTATTATTTTAGGTGTGGTCCCAGGTGCAACAAAGGCATCTAGCCATTATGAACACCCTACACTATGGATGGGTTGTGAGGTGTAGGGGGTGGACCGGTGTGGTACCTGGTGGCATTCACGTCCTTGGTGCTGTTTCTGAATCTCCACCTGTCCATCCTTTACTGATCCCACACTCTAATACAGCAATTATATTGTATTCTATGATTCCAGTATTCTTTACCTTCTGTCTTCACATACAGTTGCTTAGTTCTTTATTCGTATATGTCTATTGGTATATAAAGCCGCGTTTCCACCAAAAGTACTAGGGACTTTTAAGTCCCCGGATCTCTTTTCAATGAACTAAAAGGTTCCTTTAGTCCAGTGTTATGTGCATTTCCACCATGGTCTAAAAATTACAAAGATTAAGACAAATTAACAAGCAAAGCATTTCCAGCCGACAAGAGTTGCAGATCAGCTGTAGCACTCATGTCTTTGCCCGCCTGAGCGTTGGAGAAACGGGATTTTTAACGGGCTTTTTTACCTGCTGTAATCAGTTGTTCCGCTTGTTTTGGAGAGGCGATGACTGACTTCGGCTCCATGTAAAAACTTCCTGACTAATGAAAACTTAAAACAACTCCAGACCCAGTACTTAGCATAACTCCATCACCTGTTTGCTATAAACACCACCACTGCCTGCTGGATGCTTTTTCTGAGCAATAAATGTAATGCCAACGTATGATCTCAGGCAGACTTTGGCGAGATACGTGTGCTTTTTGACTGTTGATTGTGATTTATTGGTTTGCAAATAACGGTGGAAAAGAGGACCAGTCATAGAAAAACAGCCAACATGCTCGATTTAAAGCCAGTAGACTCTACTAGCCCATTCAGAAATTCACTGCAAGGAAAGTCCCACCCCCACAAAGTACCGGTACTTTCGGAAAGTACTACCCATCGAGCAGGGATTTTTTTTGGTGTGTGTGTGTGTGTGTGTGGGGGGNATAAAGACCCTAGAACTAAATTTAGACCCTGGTCACTTCGGTGGAAATCCAATGAGCAGTGAAACACTGCTTTTCAGCCTGGTTTTAAGATACTAGGTTAGGAAAGTTTAACACTTGGTTAAGGTTAGGAAAATATCTGGTCTTAGTGTTATTACAAATGTGAACATTTTAATTGCAGATTATTGTTAGAGTGTGAAATTCAGTCACCTACATGAAGGTCAGGTGCACTACACGACCATCCACCCTCAGACTTCAACACCCTGAATTCCCACCTCACTTCATGAGGGACACGACTTCCTCTACTGGCAATGAGCAGTGCCACTTGATTTAAATCCTGCAAAACTGTCCAATGTGGACGTAATACCAAGGATATGGATAAACCATTTGATCTTGGGTAATCCTTGCCACTATTTATGCATTTATAATGAGTCAACTGTGACTGATGTACCTTGGTTCCCTATACAGTGCATATTTTGTTTCACACTGATCTTCCATTGTTCTCAGTTGCATTTTTTATGATTACTACAGTCCTGCCCGAAAGGTTATTGCTGATATTGATGCACTGACACTCGCTCTTTCTCATCAAATACAAAATGGGTTGGAAACTGCGAACGCACCAGAGAAACAGCCAGGACCCACAATGCACCGGGCCTGGCAGGGAAGAAGCAGATGGGTTGGCTGGCCTTACTGGATAGTAGGGGCCCAAATAGTGGCATCGGTTGTTGTTTTTGATGAGCTATGCACATAAGAAACCAGAACATCTGGTATGACCATGTGGCACCTCCATTTATCCAAGGCCCCTTGAAGCAAGCCCTCACATTGACTCTCTCTCTCTCTCACACACACACACACACCTTCCACTGCCAGCTGCATCCACGCAAATGTGAGCTAAATCCAATGAATGATGCATGTTATTCACAGTGGGGTGGTGAGAGGCTGGGTGAGATGGGGGAGGGGGGTAGGTGTGGCGAGCCCACCACCCCTCAATAGAGCCCCATGCTTTACCATCATGCTTTTCTGTGACTTTGATTAAAAATCATCCCACTCTCCCCCAAACAAGTCATGAATATGCAGCAGGGTAATAAGCCCCGGCTCAAAGCAAATGATTTGTCAATTGTCTGCATTTCATCAAGATTGGGTAACACCTCAAGGGTGCTATAATCGAAAGCCGTAAAAAGAAGAGGGAAGAAAGAGCCTGTTCACCATTAGATTGCTGCGTTATCTTAATCATTAGGCACTTCGGGAGCTTAATTAACGACCTGACAAGAGCTGGGTAGAGAATCTGGAGTTGATTGGTTGTCGGAGGTGTTGAGTGAGCATACCGAATGCTAAGTCAGGGGAGGAATTCTAGCGAGATAGAAGAGCGGCTGATTCACTTTCAAAAACCAACTCAGCAGCAGCCATTAGACGGTTTTAATTAAGCATAATTAGAGATGTGATTACAATGATGGGTTTGATAACCAGTATTAAATCATTCATCCATAAATGTTATGTTAAAATAGATGAGGGGGGAAAAACAAGAGAGAGACAATGGAGGGGGTGGAGGTGGAATGTGTGTAAGATGTATGGAATAACTATATGTGTGAGAGGAGAGAAAAAGAGAGAGATGAACTGATGGAGAGAAGAGTGATAGAGAAAGAGAAAGAGAAAGAGGGGGGGGGGGGGCTGGCAGGCTGCCACCAATTAGTTGGATGTGCTCAATTGCAGGAATTCTCTGGTGTCGTGACTCATGTTGACAGGTGTTCAGGGTGAATTATTTGTACTGGGGAGACAGAGTGTGCACACTAAACACACACACACACACACACACACACACACACCCTGCTCATCCCATAACCCAGCTCTGATATAAATCCAACATGTTTACTGCCCTGGTCGGCAGGAGAAAATGAGATTGGACACTCTTTCCTCCTTTTCATTCTCTCCTCCTCTTCTCCCCTCTGCTGACTGGCTGACTGGGTCATTTTTAAATGCCTTGTAAATTTGTCAGCCATATTAAGTGCCCATTAAAGGGCACCAAGCTGGAGCAGGAAGCAGGAATGAGAAGCTCATATGGCAGTCCATGACTGGCATTGCTCCCACATCCATCCAGCTTAATGGTGCCCGCCCACTGTGGCACTGGGGAGATATAGCAGTGATGTATTGTGGCACGGATGGACACAAGCTGGAGGAGGCAGATTAGCTACTATAGGCCAGAATATTTTGAGGTAACCTGACTTGGACTGGCTGCTTGGCAGCTGCCATAATACCCTGGCATAGTGATCTGTGGCCCTCTATCAGAAGGTTTACTGGGTTATCCAGTGAAGTATGAGGAACAGTTTTAGTTGGAACTAACAGTTGGAAAAGTCTAACTGGTGGTTATTCCAAGAAAAAATATTTGTAGTGCCAATAAAAAACAAAGACACTTTCAGTCTTGTGCACTGCCAGCCGGGGTGGACTGTCTATGTAGAGTGGCGGGAGTTTTCCAGGGAAAGTGGTTGAAATGTTGGGCCGATTTTGTACTGGAATTATCACGGCTTATGGTTTTTGTCTAGCAATACTAAATGAAAATATAAAGCAAATGTTCCATTATGCTTGTTGGTTCTGCTGTAGACTACCCTGCTGCATTAGATACAGGGTTGTCTGTGGCAGAGTGAAAAACTCAATACATCTCATTAATCTGTCTTTCTTCAGCACAAATTCTTATTTTGGTATACAATGCTCTTCATACACTATCCTGCCATAATAGAAAAAGTGAAACTGATTTAACCTACCAAATATGTATTTTGCAACATGTCAGGAATGCCAGAGCTATTCGTTTAGCATGCATAAACAAAATACATTTATATTTTATATATTTTCTTACATTTTCTAGAAAAGCATGAACCAGCATGTTCAGCACTGGAAGTTGTTCAATAACAGACAATAAAAGTGATTTATTGCTTATATTCAGAATTAAAATGTAAAGCTTTGTATAAGAAATTTATTCAGTAAGATACAAAATCACAAAAGTTGAAGGCACAAAACGTTCAACTTTGTGGTGATTAACAACGAACAAAGTGGTCTTAATCAATTCATGCATGTACCTTCATTGAGCCCTGCACCACATATTTTGTCAATAAAGGGACAGTCAATAAATCTTTAGCCTCCTCAAAAACAGAGTAGTTAGAGTCCATTTTCTGATGGACACGATAAAAAGCCACTCTGCTCAATCGATGACATCAGCCAGACATAAAAATGTGTGCATTGGAAGGACACTTTGGAAAAAAGCTCTGTTGCTCTAAACTAAGTACAGCTTCCCAGCGTGCTGGTGTTGATCGACAAAGATGGAAGCGCAACATAAACTTTACACTGTTGATGTTGAACATGCACATGATCGCTTGTGAGTTTCCTGTGAAGACTTGAATTTACAATGTTGTATGTACAGTGCAACACAATTCACATTCAACTATTTTTATAGGTGTTCTTAGCGTAAATGAATAACTAGTTTAACATGATGATCAATGATGATTCAGATTATCACTTTAATGAGATGGTTTCACAAATATGCCTTTGCAGTTTTCTACTGTTCACCAGTGCCGCTCTCAGCCAGTGTGTTCTAGTGCTTTCACATCAAATGCGCATTTGTGGCATTTGCCAAGAGAAACTTTGACCCCAAACACACTTAACTCTAAAATGTGCATGTAATCGCCTTCCAGCATTATCAGCAGGGAGAAGTTAAGATGCTGCCAATTTCACTGTAAAGAGAAATGGAGAAGTTAACTTTGGCCATCTCTGAATTTCATGTTACTTTACTCACTAAGACTTGGATAAAAAAAATCTCAATAGTGCTTAGCTGAAACTATTTATTTATTCAATGAATAACCGATTGACAGATAATTAATCTGCAGTTATTTTTCAGTCAAAAATGCCAAACATTTATTGGTTCCAGCGGTCTGTTGTTAGGGTTTGCTGTTTTAATTTGTCTTATGTCAAAGTAAACTGAATATTTTTGATTTTTGGAAAGTGTGACAGGTATTTTTTCAGTATTTAATAGACTTTTAAATTAGCTGAAAAATGAATCGTCAGAAAATTATTGTTACTGGCAGCCCTGCATGGCAGACAGTATCAAAGATGATAGCATCCTAGATAAATGCTTTTTAGGATGGGCTCTTGTTTAACCTTACTTATTACCTAGACCACAAACTATACAAACACATTTGTTGTAAAAGCGCAATAAGCCTCCTTATAAATATTATAGTAATGTGCACAACTTGTCAAATGTTTGTATGTACCCTGAGTGTTTCTGTCATAAGTCTCTGTTCATATACTTTAATTATACAATCTTTCCCTCTACTTTCAATATGTACTCCTCTTCCTTGTCCTCTCCTCTCTGCAGCTGCTTTAATGAAGTTGTATGGAGCAGCATTCTCCCTATGCTGGGACTGGATATGAAAGAGAGCCCTCAGAGCCATGGCGGCACAGGGCTCTCTCCCACCCACTAATGAGCTGAGCTTTCAATGTGCCCACTAATTAGTTCATCTATAACTCTAAGCACTCAATTACTCTCCACCAGCTCCACCACAGAGAGCCGAGAGAGACGATAAGACTGACAAATGCCTTGGCACACTCGCGCGCACACATGCACACACACACACAGAAATGGCTTTGAGCTGTGAGGCCCAGGAGAAGTTTTTCTAAACTTCCCACGCTCAAACACGCTGTTCAGGCAAAACACATTGATCTTCAGTTTCACCCTCTTTCTCTGGTGTTTTTTCTCTGTCTCTCCCAGTCTCTGGCTTCCTAAATTCATGATCCATGGATTAACATAGATGTACACACTGACAGATGTCCACAAGCAAGTGCAAGACTGTGTGACTTTTAAGGTCAGTATTTATGAAACACTGTCATATGCTCTCCTAAGAATTATATCTGCCTTACTAAAGGAAACCAGTAACACAAATCTCATTACAGTATACACTACTCTGGCACATCCCGTGTTCACTGTTTTCCTGGAGAGCATGTATCCCATATTGACTGTAAGCGCTGCAACATCTTCACCAATTATAGCAACATTGACAGGATCACTGTTGACACGGATACCTACAGCAACATACTTCAACCAACTCATCAACACCACCTGTGGATGAAACACCACCTGTGGATGAAGCTTCTCGTTTTTGCCTACCAGCCTGGAGTGGGGGACTGGGTCAAATCTTTTTAGTCGTTTACACCTGACTTGAGATCTCTCCCAATTAAAGCTCAATTGATCACATTTGTGCCAGTATGATCAAGTTATGTTAGGCTACGTTCAGACTGCAGGCCTTAATGCTCAATTCTGATTTTTTCCCCAGATCCGTTTTTTTTGGTTTGACAGTTCACATTATAGTTTAAATGCCGTCCATATCAGACTCCAGTGTGAACTGTCCGCGGCCTGAAAGTGACCCGCATGCACAGAAGAATAACACGATGTCACACACAGCACGCTGTTGCAGGCTACAGAAGTAAACAAGGAGCAACATAGCTCCAGTTAACTCGTGAGAGACTCCTGTTTTTCATTGTCCTCTCACGGGTCATATTTTCCTGAATTATGACAAGGGTTCAAAACTTTCTGTTCTTTTCATTACAGTTTCTGGCGCTGTACAATGCAACTGCCCCACAACTTACTCCCTCTCTCTCTGCCCACTGTGTCCGCTGGGACAAGTAGAATGCACGTAACTCAGGAGAGAACCCCGGTCCGGTGGATTTTAGGTATGAGAAAGGAAATTTGTGAGCAGATGATAGCGAGGTAGAGACGGAAGAGAGCCAAATTTATAATAATGGCTTTTTGTGGAGCTTTTTTGTTCAAGGCGGCTCCATCTACAGCAGAACTGCTGCACTACAGTGACGTCAAAGTCGCATCAAATGCGACCTGAGTGTCCAGACTCAGGTCGCATTTAAAAAGATCCGATCTGTATCGAATTTGGACCACATATGGAAGTGGACCAAATTCCGAACTGGAAAAGATCAGATTCCATGTGGCCTGGCCTGTTCACACTGTCATAAAAAGATCAGATCTGAGTCACATATGGGCAAAAAAATCGGATTTGGGTCACAGTGGCCTGCAGTCTGAACATAGCCTTAGTTGTTATCAACACATTACCTACACACACAGCAGACACAGGGAAACATTACCATTCATTTGGAGTTGTGTTTCTTGCCGCATGATGAATGTAAGTATGCCAAGTTTGTTCACTTTGTCTCTCTTCCCCAACGGCGTACCACCTCAGACAGGCTGCCAGCCGACTGAGACAAAAAGGTTTTTGTTTTCAATTTGGGAAGTTACTATCGGGTTTTGGAGTTAAATGCAGTTTTGTAGTCATAGCAAACAAGTCAGCCATAACAAGTCAGCACCTTCGACCCCTTCAGCCTCCAAAGGAAATCATTCATTAGAGGCACAGAGATTTGCATGATGTGGTTCTTAATTATTGCCTCACCCTCTTGTGATGTTTCACCTAAAGTCAATGTCCATTAATAGTCCAATGGGGAATTTTGTGCAAGCTTCCCTAAAGTTATGCAAATAAATAACAGATGGAATGACCACCTCATTTGCACAGCCTGCAGCCTTCCTCCTAATACACACTCATACACACACACACACCCACACCATGGATTGTGTACTGACATATGAATGAAAGGGTCAATGCTCTGACAAGTTATTTACTAACCTAATAACATTCCACTGTATTCACATTTGAATAAATATGGATGCACAGAAATAATGATAATGAAAACTTTATTGTCCGAACAATGTCTGAGAAGATTAAGTTCATACTGTCATCAGGTCTTACAGATGTGCATATATGATAACCAGTTATAAAAGGTAAATCCGGGTATGTGGTGGAAATACGACAATCAATAACCAAATTCAAACCGAGAGACAGATGCCGCCACACAAGCCAATGCCAACACTCATGCTTCTCACCATATATACACCTGAAAGAACACCCACAAACTCATTTTCTTTCTCCTCTGACTCGACTCCAACAAGCAGCAGCTAAATAAAGAGATCAGCTAGGGGCTCTGCAGTGCCTCCATAAAGGAGGGTGCAGCTCCATTACCCCATGTCTCATGGGCCAGAAACAAAGACTCAGCAGGGTCACTGCTGTGGGTTGACTGAGAAGTCAATAACTTGCTTTTTAATGGATACAGATTTAAAGTGGTAGAGTTGCATGGGAACACATGGGTGTAAGGGTCTTTAACTGAAGGAATTAACCAAAGACTTTAAGCAGTTTTAAATATCAGTGGAAAGGTACAGTGGTAGGGTGACCACCACCCAAAGTAGTGCTGAAACAGTTCATTAATTGCCAACAATTTTGATTCATTTTTTAAGCCACGCAAAAATACCAAGCAAAATGCAGCATTTCTTAGTCTTTATATCATTATTAACAGAATATCTTTGGGGTTTGGACTGTTGCTCTGGCAAAGATTTCACATTTTTCACTATGTTTTGCCATTCTATAAATAACCAAGTCTGTGCAGATATTGAGTGCAACACAGTATACAGGATGAACTCCTACAGTAACTAAGTGCTTGGGGATTTGTTGAAGAATGTCTTTTACGCTGTTGATGCATCACTGTCACTTAGCTGACAGGCCAGATGCTGCAGACGTTTTGAGGAAATTGCTACAGATTTGTCAGCGTGTCATGTACATCACTCTCTTAACAGGCTGTTTTATGACTAAATGTTGCCTCTGAAGGTAGAAGTGAAAAGTACCATTCAAACAAACAATGGTGCGTCGGTTAGGTTGGTGTGAACGCTGTCATTTGATCTCTGGTGGTGGACCAAACAAATAAGGAAGTGACAGTAGTCTGTTGCTCTTGTGTCCAACTGTATTTTAGTAGCAACTTAGGTAGTTCCCCGTTGGTCGCCTACAACTCTTGATTAATTTGTATTAAGTGAGCATGAATAAAAAACAACGATGCCATCACTGTAGGTGGTAAGGCAATGACGTTTCCCCACTGGTCAGAAAGAAGTATTCATGTTCTCAACGATACTATGATACATGACAACACACACAGAGTATTCCAGAACATAAAAGATGCATATGGTCTGCCAAGGTCAATCTTTTTCTTTACTTTCAACTGAGATCCCAATTCAGTGCTTATGGAGTAGCCTGGGGCTCTAAAATAAATTAACCCTCTTTATTGGACAGTTATTGCAACTTTGTTTTGAATTTTTACTGCAGTCTTGTACAATCCATAGCAACCCCACCAGGAGGTAATGTTTTGCAAAAAGAACTGAATCTTGCTAACGTCATTTGGTTCAACACAGCATCAAGCTGGCCTTTAAAACTAATCAAATGATTCACTACAATTTTGCCATGAGAAAAGCTTGATAGGTTCAAATCATTCCTGTACCTGTAGGTTTAGATGCATCCGTTTCTAATTGTCGTATCATGTTAGCTGGTTTATTTAGCAAAAATGTGTTGCCACCCAATGGAAACAACCTCAGTCTCTTAATATGTCACAGTGGTATTTATCACTTTTGAACATTATGAGTTTACCAAATTAAATAATGTGAAAGAGGATCATGTTTTTCCCTAAATAGTGGATTAGATATTTGAAAGCTTAATTGGTTTTAACATTTTTCAATTTGTGCTAGCAAGTGATTTTGGGCTATGGCAGATGGGTTATCTGGCTTGACATCATACAGAATAATCTAAATCCTCACATATATAGCAAACACAAAACAGCCAAACTAATTTGTCACTTTACTTTGTTTCAGAGGTTTGAGGTTTAGAGGTTTATACCGTGGTGAACCATTCTGATGGTAACAATATCGCCAACAATTTCTAAAACTGTCCATACCATGGTTATCAACTCTACTGCCTTTTAAACAGTTTGCTTTTATTAGTCACATGGAAGCAAATTTTTACCAGTCAAACTAAGACAGCACAGAATCAACAAACCAGGGTCCTTTATCTGTCTAACTCTAGCTACTGTTGCCATGACTTGCTATGTTAACATTAGCTAGTCGACCCACTGAAGCGCAGCAAGTTTATGGGTGCTGAGTTGTAAAATTCAGAAAGAGAAAGCATGCATTTCAAGTGACTCTTGACGAGGAAACTCCCTGTGTCAAGAGAAATAAATCTAGTCTGAATGGGGCTTTAGACCAGTGGGTGGGATCATAAACTCTGACGATAAAAACAGTTTAAATCCTGCACATTAAATTAAACTCTTGAAGGTCTGAGGACTATAACATCATAAATGGAGTACAACAATGTGTGGGATTTTTGTTTGTTACTATTAACATCCAAAAGAAATCAAAACATCTATGACAACACAAAGGGCATTTTACGTCCAGTCCACTGTCTTAAACCACCAACCTCCTTTTGTTGTTTTTAGTCTATTTGATGAGTACAACAGAGCTGCAATATACAGTTCACTGTTCAATTTGTTAGGTTTAATTAATTTTACCATTTTAAATCTAATAGTAGTATTTCACAAGAGTCTGATGATGAGTATCATGAGTCTCATGATACTCATCATCAAAAAAAAGGCTTTAATGAGTCCTGTTGTTGAAAACAGTTTTTCTCTTCAATACAAATGTGAAATAAGTTAGAAGTTTGTTACATTAAGATATGAAAAGTTGAGGTGTATCAGCTATATTGTGGGTACAGATTTGTTCCTGTGATTTTTTATTGCATGGGTAGATATTTTCACTACCCACAGCCTGTTTACTACAGTGTATTTTGTTTTTGTTTTCCCAGAGTCTAACTATAGACAGAACATGTGTGTGTGTGTGTGTGTGTTGTGTGCATGAGATCAGTGTTAAAGCGTGAGTGCGGTTGTTCACGTACACACACACACACACACACACACACACACACACACACACACACACACTCAACATGGTGTAATAGGCAACGGGGGTGGTGTTCATAGTCTTAAACAGAATGGATGCAAAATCCACATTACACAACACATTCCCATTCCAGAATAGTGATCCATCAAGCCCTTGCACTAAGCATCTGTACATAAACCTCAATTATGCTAATGCTAATCCCTGGGACATTGACGTGAGTAGGCAAGGAGGCTAACAGCTAAAGACTTTGATGTGTGCTGCCATTTGGCAGGGCCCACAGAAAGACTAGCATTGGACCCCAAACTCCACCAGAGCTTAAGGAGGAAAAACCAGCCTGGCCTTGTCTGTTCCTCTACTGATTACAAGGGCTTAGGGGGCTTCTTTTATTTGCCTCTTTGGTATGGACCCAATCATGGGTGTCAGTTCTCTCCACTGCTGCTTGGCAGTCCTTCTGCATGCATTTTTTTTAAAACTCACCCCTCCTCTGTGCCAGACTTCTGCTTTCTTTTGTTTTATTTTTCAGTTTCATCTCGTGGTTGCCTTCCATGTGTACATTTACATCTGACACCTCCTTTGTTTCCCATTTTGTTAAATGATAAAAAAAGCACAGTACCATGTACTTTCCCCTTGTAGGGCATTTTATTGCTGGAGAAAAATCATTTCCCACAATATAAGATCAGCTATGATGGTGTTAATCCCTATTCAATTTTGCTGTATCTTAAATAAAAAAGTAATTCTATCAATTTATGTATCTTGGGGCTTTAATTGAGAAACTCTTTAGGGACTAGGTGGTCAAGCCCAACACCTTCTCCCCCAAAAAAACCCAAACTTGGCACTGTATACTCATTCCCTGTTTGCATAATGGGTCTTGCATGATTACAGGTTGCTCTTTGGAAATTGAGCATGTAGCTTTAATCTCTTTCTCATAATAAAAAATGGGAGATCAAAAATTTCCTGGCAAACAGAAACATTGTTAGCAGTGATTTAGTTCCATTAATGACAAGTGTTTTTTGAAGTACTTTGCCCCCTGTCTTACTCTTATGTTCTATTTTCTCTGAGCTTTCAGGAAAAACCCTGCCACAAGAGAAGGATTAAAGCTTATTTCCAGTGAATGAGTCAACATGTGAAAATGGGAAAAACACTGCAGACAGTTTGTGTAACAAAAGAGATTAAGAACATTTAAAAGGGATTTGGAAAAATAATTGGGGCTTGTTCTAATTTTAGAGGTGAGGACTGTAAAATTGTGGCATAACCTTTTAGGTCTGGATCAATTGAGTAAGACATCCTCAAAAGGCCAATAGGAGGGAAACACTGTTTATTTTGAATGAAGGAAATGTTGAAGACCGTAGACGCAGTGGTCAGCCAAAGAAACTTACTGCAGCAGATGAAAGACATCATGCTTACTGCAGCCACCAGCAGAAAACAGTGGGACCCTTGTACACCCATCTACTGTCTGGAGAAGACTGGTCAGAAGTGTCCATTATGGAAGACTTCTGGAAGACCAATCAACAGGCACTCTGTCAAGGACCTAATCCTCCAGTGTAACGACAACTAAATTTTAAGCAACAGCTCAGGTTAGAGAATCAGTGCTTACGGATTTAGTGAACTGGCTAAACTCAATTATCCATCTTCACGGCTCTCATTTTTAAATCCAGTCTTTCCTTTGGAGGGGAAGTTGAAGTAATTGTCTGTCCTTTTGTGGATATACTGTGGCTTATCCAATTCACGGAACTCGAATGACTCAAAAGAGTAATGAGTCAAAGATTATCAGAATCTTCTTTTATATAAAATGGGCTGAAAATATGATATATATGAATTTGAGTGTGTCCTAATGGATCAGATGGTTGAGGTGCACTGTACTGTAAGAAAGAAGACATTTCTGACAGAACCACTGAAAACCCTAAGCACATCTCTCTTCACCAGAAGCAGTGTGTTGACAGACCGACTGTCTGTCTGTCTAATTGGCTGATTGACATTTTGTCTTTCTGTTTGTCTGATTGTCTAATTGGTTGGCTGGCTTATGCTCAACTCCCTGATGCGTTGACAAACAATTATCCTTGATGACAGTATTGCATTTGTCTAATTAATTACATGTGTTTGCTACAACAGCAGGTAGTTAGCAGTGACAAGAAAGAGTTTGGGGCTGTGTATGCGAGTGAGATAAATACCTCTAACTGTTCTTTGTAGAAAATAGAAGAGGAGAAATTAGTGGCTTTCTCACACACCAGAGACACAAAAGAACTGCTTAAAGCATCTGAACTGTTTCATCCTCAGTGTCTGTAGAACGTTTTTTTTATCTTTAGCATGACAGAGGAACTCAGTCAGTCAGCTGTTGTGGGCTCAGTGAAGCAGTGAATCAATGCAGTCAGACAGGCAGACAAGGCAAGCGGGAGGTACCTCTGATGTCAACGGTGCTCTCCTGACACTTATCTGCCCGGACATCCACTTTCATACTTCTTTCTCTAATGCTCTCTCTTTCCTACAACTCTCTGTCTCCAGGATCAGTTTCCCAGTCGCCCACCTTATCCCCTTTTTTCTTTAAATGTGTCTTCAAGCTACGCACATCTCACACATCTGTCTCGCCTCCTTGTCGTCTTCTCTCTAATCTCTCACAACTGTTCTCTTCTCGCTCTGTTTTGCATGTCCTCAGCCAGCAGTGGCTGCAGAAAAACAAGGAGACAGAGAGAGAAAGCAAAAGAGCAGGAGAGAGAGAAGTAGTGTGTGTGTGTGTGTCTGTCAAGTGGGCCTTGTATAGCAGCCCCAGCAGCAACAAGCTGTCATTAGAGTGGGCAGGAAACAACCCTTGTGGCTTGGTTCAATCAAATTGTAATCCTCAGCACATTATTACCATGGCAGGGTCACCTCTCCATTGCTGCTCCAGGGCAGGAGCAGGTGGAGCGCACACACACCCCACACACACTCCCTCCCCTTTCATTTGCTACTATTTCCACTGTTTTGCTAGCGTTTTCCTTGACAGTCCTTATATTACCTGGCCAACCCCCATAATGAATCCATCTGAGAGGGCCAGGCCGAGGCTGCTGTCATGCATAATTCAATGCCCAATCCCTCCATCCCCACTCTTCTCCTCCATATCCCTCATTCCTGTCATCCAGACTGCCTGAAGTGGGACTTCTGTATTGCCCAACCTGACGGTCTCTATCATGCAACCCTGAAGATTACAATCTTGTGGAAGATTATGTGTATGTGTCTATATTTGAGTGTTTGAGTGTGTGTACGCGCACTTGTGTGTCACATGTTTCTCTCCTCTGTGGTTTCTAGGGAAACAGCCATTAGGGTATTGGTTAGACTGTGTGTGGGCAGAGAAGAGACTTATTAAACCCCCGCTAATGGACATCCCATACAGTGTAGGTATCAATACCACAGTACTCTCCTCCAGGCATTGTTGAAGGTTAGACATGGAAACACAGTACACACTTGCATACCTCTAAGTACAAATTCTAGTTAAAATGATCATTTACCTTTATTGACATGGTCTGGGTTATTGACCTGTAGTTGCATCAATACAGGCTTGAACAGGCAATTGTAGTAGCGTTTAAGTGGTCAGCTAATAAACATGTTTTAATCTACACGACAGACAAAGCAATTTAATCCTCCCACCTCTATATATAAAATGTATATGTACCACATTGCACTAATATGTAACAAAACCTCAATGGCTTTAAGGGTGTAATGAGGTCTTAGTCTACATTAAATGCCAAATATTAACTCTGTACAAACTGTGTTTACATAATAAATCTGGTTCATGTGAAGCAGCTGACTTGAAGTATGGCTGGTTGTCAAATACACGCATATTCCAAAATGTGCATTTATTTATTGTATATAGTTCATTGTATGGCGATTAGTGAGGGTACAGCTACAGCGTTTTAGTGCTGAAACAACTATTTGAGGAGACCTTAGGTGCTGGGAATGTGCATTTTTATATTGTCTGATATTAAAAAGATTAAGCAATTAATCAAAAAATAATAAACAGATTAATTGATGATGAAAATAACTGTCAGTTACAGCCCTACAGCATTTTTTATTGAACATAATAAGTGTGTAATTGGGGTAAATTGAATGTTTCCCTTTAATTAATGAGTATCCCTACAATTAATGCATTACACACAGCAGTTGTCTACATGCAAAGGGTGCGGAGAGTGGGTGTGTGTAAATGGCTTTTTTTCCTTAATACCTTTCTTAGTGTAAAGCACTGGGTAGTTTCTAAATGGGCATTAATTATAATCATCCCCTGAGGAGCAATAGGCTAAATGGAGCAGATATCCAGACTGAAGGGCAGTATTTCCATTTTACATTAAAGCTATTCAAACCTGCCACGCATGTTATACCACTCTTCAATAACTTGCACTGGTCAGTGATAAGGTTTTAGGGCTTATGAAAAGAGGTGGTATTATGCTCATTTTCAGGTTCAAAATCTTAATTAGGGGTTGTACCAGAACAGGTTTACATGGTTTAATTTTCAAAAAACACCATATTTTTCTCATATTGCAACTCCTCTGTTCACCTTATGTGTTGTACGCGCCGCTCTTGAGCTACAGACTGATGCATCTTACTTGTACAAAATCTTTATTGGGAGTTGCACATGCGCAGTTCCCAGTAAGGACTACTAGCCAATCAGAAACAGAGAATGACGGGTTGTAAGAAACAAGGTAGTGTGATCCAAATCAAAGCCGCTTCAGACTGCGACCTAGCAGATGGTATAAATTATTACCAGTCAACAACCACACACCATCATTGTTCCACATCTTACCATCAGGACTGAACATTGAAGTGTTGCCGGTGTTCTGATGCTATATGATGCCTTGCCGAAAAATGCCACCATAGTGCAAATCGATAGACTCGACTCTACTCTGCTCTGTTTTTCATTGCAGATACCCAGAGATAGCGACGCCACACACAGCAGCCGCGACGTAATGTTCAATACGACACACACACCAGCGATCCACACAGCTCTTAAAATATATCCAGTCTACGGTCAAAACTTCTCAAAAGTGGATTTATTGATGAAATTCCATACGAAAACTGTAAAATAAACTTTCTGTTGCTGGCCTCTGTCTGGTGCAATGATGATGCAATGAATAGTGAATATTCTCTGACTAATCAGCAGTCTGTCGTGTTTTCACATTACATTTTAGTATCCCTCAGCTCCTTGGAACCTCGATGCAGGTGAGGTGATACGAAAAAACCTGAAAGCAGGTACAGGTCCAACATTTCTACACTGGAAACCCAAACAAAGGCGAGTCAAGCCAAAGGGCTTCCGCTCAGACTAGCTTGGTTTGAGGGCGTGTCTGACGCCCGCTAGCTGCTTGGCAAGCTTTATGACACGTTTTCTTTGTGACGTCACAAGTAAAGGAAGTGAAGGGCTGGACTACAAAAGAGCTGTGTTCAAGTGGTTCAGAGCGGTGCTTTCTTTGGGAGATGGGAACTCCCTTTGGGCTGGACTTTGGGCTTTTTCACTTTGCAAACCTATTACATGCACAAAAAAAGATATATAACCCAATCTCATCTAACTAATCTAACAGTGAGAGATCAGAATGTAAGCACTCTATTTTCTCCTTGGACCATACAGAGTATGTATTTATGCCACTGTTAACTTCTAGGTAGAGCAGCATGGCCCCCAACACTTCCAGCCTTTTAAAAAATCATTTTCATGATATTTAAGCTTCGATATACAGTTTACAACGAAAGAGACAGAAAACATTGGGTGTTTTGAGATTACAGGATGAGTTAGAAATCAATAAGGCACAGTTACATAAATGTCTCAGCCAACTAAGGGGTTGAAACAGTGGTTTATCGCTGCAAATGGGCCACAGATAACTGCACACTTGATTTCTGGCCTTCAACATCTCCCCCAACACAAACACTACCTACTCACAGAAGTACAAATTCATACCGCTGTTGGTTAATACACCCATTTAGTCTGTAAACATTTAAGAACTACTGTAGATTCATGGTGGGAATGTTTGCTGGGACGGCAGGGTGCATTTCATCATGTCATTAGCAGTCTTGCAAGCAGAAATGACTTTTTTTGCACCTAATAGCATGGCTGTTTCAGATCAATGCACGAGCAGTTCTTAAATCAATGAGTGATGTTGTAACTAGGCGACTCATCTGTGAAGAGGACCTCTGGGAGACTGAGGGAGAGAGAGAAACTGTCAACTGAGAGAACGGGTAGATAGAGAAGAGACAGACAGAGCTAAAACAAAACATAATGCTTAAGTGATATAAATATATACAAAAGACAGAAGAAGAAAGAAGACAAAGGGCAGGAAAAGAAGCACAGCGGGAGGGGAAGAACAGGTTATCAGTGTGTGCATGCATGTGTATGTATGTCCGTGTGTGTACAAGAGAACAAGACGAAAACTCGTCCAAATGCACTGACCTCTCTATAAGTGCCGTTTGCAACAGAACAATTCAAATATGATTGTGCTAAAATAATTGCCTATTTGATGAGGCAGGTGAATCTGCAGCATGGCCAAACTCCATCTCGCTCTCTCTGCCATGTATCGTGCAAAGTGAGTCTACATACGGGGTGGGGGAGCAAAGTAATGGGCAGGAGGTGGAGCGTGAAAAAGGTTAGGGAGAAAAATCACATCACCAGAGAGAGAAGCGATGAGAGTGTGCCTGGCTCCTAAGGCCAGATGTATTTACCTGGGTAATGATAGTCATCTGGACTGACAGGGTGTGTGTATATATGTGTACATACTGCATGTGTGTTTTTGTGGCACACAGCACAGTGTAGTGCAGGATGCTGTGGAGGCTGGATTTCTGTTTGGCTGACTGACTGCCTGGCTGAGGGGGTGGCTTGCTGATTTATTTGCAGGCAAAAACACAGCAGTCTCTTTTGTTCTCCTTTTTTCCGTTTGTCCTCTTCTCATCTCTTTTTGGTACTCCTTTTTTATTTCTCTTCTCCTTCGCTTCGCTTTCCCTCGCTCCATCATCTCTCATTGCTTTGCTTCAAAGGTCACCTTTATTAATTCATAAAAACACACTGCACACATGATTGAGTTCAATAGGCACCGGAGCATGATTCTATTCCGCTGCACACACACATTCGCACACACTTTCCCATGTTTGTACACACAGCTGCCTGTTGCCTTTCTGACACCTCCCGTCGTCACCATCTTCCTCCTCCAGACAGCTCTCCAGTTCAGCGGGCGTAAAGCGAAGGCCAGATCCATTTATGTTTTGTTATGTATAAATAGTCAGCGCCACAGCTCGCCTCCAGCACAAGAGGACATAAGGCAAGCTAATATAAATGCTATGTTTCTGCCCCTTTGGCCACTGTTTCTCACCAGTGCTCACAATCTCTTCCTCTACTGTTTTATTCTTTGTGTTTCTTCCAATCTTTCATAAAGCATCTAACCATTGTGGCTGCTGTAGCATTTTTTGCAGAGAAAAATATGTGTGATTGAGTGTGTACGTTAAGAGCGTGCTGTATATGCAGGTTTGATTCGTCTTTTCTAGGAGGGCATGGGCATGACACTTGACTGCTCTTATCGAGGGTCGCCAGATGTGAGCCCTGAGGTTAAAGAAAGGGTCCCAACATGCAGACAGACAGAAAGGGAAACACACACATACATAAAAACAGTCTTTCTTAAGCCCCCCCCCTCTCCATCTAAAAACAGCAGGATGAGAAAGGAATGGGTGCTTAGATATGGATTGCTGGGATTGAATTAAAAACATTAGCTTGAGGCTGTGCGGCTGAATCCTGATGATGAGGCCACCAGGAGAAAAATGGAGAAAATGGGCTTTTGCTGCCAGGGCCTTGAAAATCCCTTACTAATGGAATGAGAGAAGGCAGAGAAAGATAGCGAGAGCGAGGGAGGGGAGTAAGGGATATCACACTGATGAGTGCGGGTGAATGGTTACAAAGACAATGCATTGTGTTTGTGTGCGTGAGCGTGGGTTCATGCGAGAGCGAAATGGGCTGAAACAAATGGAGCGGAGCCAGAAGGCCTCCAATGAAACATCATTACAAGCAGCTATGCCTTTGGCGAAACTAGAAATGTGAGGGAGGGGGGGGTTACAAGACAACCGCTTGCACTTGGACACAACAATCGTACACACATTTGATCTGGTTTAGTGATTTCAACTTCGGACATAAACTCATCTTGCTCTGTTTAGTTTGTCATGACTTATTTTGCCAACAAAAGTGTTTATTATGCCCGTACAGTGTGTTTTTTTTCCCTCGCTCTTCAGCTGGGATGATTTCTTAACACTTTTTGTTGATCAACGCATCCATGCAAAACAGTGACAGGTACGCCAAGGTGAACCCTGACAACTTAATGTCAGGTGATGTACCTGATTTTATATTTCAGATTTAGTTTTTTAACTGGTGAGTTCAGGCTGGCATGATTTGCCAAGCATCACACACTGTTTTGACCTAATACAGGACACAATAACTAGACACGTTAACATTTGGCTGTTTTTAATAGTAATATTAATATTATTACAAACAATAACACCAATAATAATAAATAAAATAATAAATAAAAATAATACAGAATGGTATTTATCAAGCACTTTTCAAGGTACTTTCAAGATGCTTTACACAACCAGCTAAATAAAAGACCCAACAGAACTGAAATAAGCACTAAAAGGAAGAAGTAGCTCAGGACAACTCCAATCATCTATATCCCTATTATAAACCATTCTGGACTGCGGTCTGAAGAACACAGGCCAGATGGTTAATTAGAAATAAAAAGCTGAGTGCATACTTAACAAAATGTGTGTTTTTCCTCATTTTGCTTTTCTCCGCGACCATCACTGTTAAATTCTCTGTTGAATTCTTCAAGCGGTGGGCATTTCAGCCCCCTCATTTCTCTGGGAAATGAATAGAAGCATCTGACATCAGCTGACATGGGCTTTAAATGTACAATCTGGCTGTGTTACGATGGGAACAAATTAATAAGTGAATGTTATCTGTGGGTAGCAGAGCAGGGTGCCTTGCCAGGTCCTTTTTGTTCCAGTACCACTTCTTTTCATGTAAATTACAGAAGAGACAAAAACAGACATAGCTCTTGGTTTGAAATGGATTTTGATATGGATATTGGCGCACTTTGTGCGTTCACTCATGCATATATTATACAGTGTGTGTATTAAAGTGCGTCTACTAAATGTGGACATGCATGTGCATTGCTTTGTTTGTACCGATTTTTTTGAATGTGTTTGTACCCAGTGTTTTAAGATAAGACTAGTTTTGGGTTTGATACACAACATGTGGCTTCACAGTGGAAACAGGATTCTTCCAATCATAAACAGTCAGAGGATTAGGTAGAATAGGAATGAAAAATAAGGTGAGACTGAATGAAGTATAGGTGGCCAGCAGTGTCTCGCTCCTCTTTCTCTCTCTCAATATTGGTATTGCGAAGTCACCGAGAGAGGCAATCAGCAGGAGATGTGTCTTGAAGATGAAAGCAGCGAAAGAGAAACAGAAGGAGAGCGAGAGAAAGGAGAGCCTCTTAAGGCACCTCCATCAGCCTGTCGTTAGGAGGGTAATGAACCTAGCACCACTGCTGCCAAGCAACCAATGACTCTCACACACACACACACACACACACACACACACAAGATAAACACACTCACAAAACAGAAACCTCTCAAGTACCCAATCTCTGTCTCTGCAATTCATCCATTATCAATCTTCTCAATTACAGAATGTTTATACACAAAAGATATGATGTGCATACATCATAAGATCACAGGAAATTGATCACTGACCTACACATTTACTTAAACCCATCTGTAAGTAAGAGACGTAGAGTGTTAATACACTTCATGTATACTGCTGTCCACATTCAGAAAACACTTTTCACAAATGGAAACATAAGAAGATATTTTCCCACTCTATTTACCTATATTATACTTTCATTCCATCTATGCATTTCATCAGTGACCTCACTGTAGAGCTACTGTACCTCCTCTTGGTTTGCAGAGAGCCCTGCTCTGTAATGCTACAGTCAAACCCAAAAAGAAATTAAAAACACACAATGCAATAACCCAGAATACTGTTAAACTAAACAAACAAACAAACACAGCATGGCTTTGTCAGTTCGATACCTTCTAATCCAGTTTTGGCAGTCTTCCAATGCGTTTACACATCAAGAAAAGGGGATTTCTTACCAGAAAGCTGGTACTGAAATCTCTCAAGAAGGTGACTGTAACTGATCATTTTTATCACAGGCATCTTGACAACTTCTGAAACTTCTAGTTTGTGTGCAGAATGAACACCTTTCATGTCTTCCAGGTTTTTCAGAGTAGTTGAAGCCTAAAAGCAGATCATGTATTATTTTACATTAAATAATTTGCAGATCTATATGTCTAGACAGAAATGTCTCCTCTCTTTGTCTGTCTCTCCTCCTGACCCACTTAACTATCTGCTGGAATTGGGTGAGCTTCATGTCCATTCACATCAGCCCCTTTCAACTCCACCAGCTGATACTCAATCCCTCCTACTAATGCAATATAATTTATTCATCCTGCTCCAGTCACTTTTCCACATTGGGTGCCAGGATTGTGTTTGAGCTTCTAGTCACGAAAATTACAAAAATTAGTCAATCTCACCCACGTGCACTTGCAACCAGAGCTTTTGAGTCTGCCCAGTGTCTGGAAAATAGAGGACTTTATCATAGCATAACTTAACTGAAAAAAATAAAACTCCTTCTCACGCATACTATTAGCGGTCTTGAAACTACTAAACTCAGTGAAGCTTTAAAAGTAATGACATTTGATGAACTCAACATCAGAACAGTAGGTTTTTCAGATGTACCAAAGCTCATAGGAGAAAGACTAAGTGGGGAGAGGAGCTGTGCCTTGTAGTATAATAGCTAAGTAGTGCATCATAAGTACATACAGTATGAGACAAACAGTATACTTTTCAACATCTGCACCAATGATACACAAAAGCTCATACTACTGCAGTAGTTTCATAAATCACAGTTGTAAATGAATGACTCAAACACTGATCATGTAAAAACTGGTGATTCTGTCTCCACTTGAACTTATATATAATGACTTCTGATCTGTCTGCACAGATGCACGTACTGCATTTCTGCATAAGCAAACCAATGTGTTCTGTGTGTTGCTGTGTGTTCATGTGTCAGCAGTCGTCACTAACAAACCAACCCCTGAGGGATGTGGGTTGGACTGTCAGCCTCAGTCAGACATCGTGCGAGCACACACACATACACGCAGTTTGATGTCTGTCACCTTCTCGTGAGAGATCAGGCAGCCATATACATGGCTCAATACCTCCATAATCTTCCACCAGAGAGAACCTGCTCTGGTGTATCTATGTAAGTGAGTGAGTGTGTGCTTGCCTTCTTAAAGTTCACAAGCAGCTCAGACCCTTGTCAGTTACGGCTGTGTCACAAAGCTCGCTTTAGTATTAATCCCATTTTGTAGCAGAGTGCACTCTTCTCCTCTTCCACACCCCCACACAATGTACTGTCTATTACGCCAGTACATTATTTACAGAACATAAAGGTCATGTCAGCATGACCATGATACAGTAACACAAGAAAACAATAGCTCTTTCCCATGGCGGATATTTTGACATGTCATAGCAGGAAGACCACAGTTGTATGATAACAATAAAGATGGCTCAGTTTCATTTAGGTAATCCTATGTGCCAGGAAGTCATACCATTAAGCCAACATGTGCAGTATAAGGAAAAGTGTGCTAGCGACACCAAACCAGAATCCAGACATGCTGGTGCTTTTATTAGTTAGACATTTTTGACACGTCCAAAATGTCAGCTGTGAAAGATCAATTGGGTGATGAGTGCAGGATTCAGGTGCATTCACCCATTTTGACTGGATACATGTAAACTTTAAAATGTAGTACTGCTTGGGTAACTTCTTAGTCTGATTAAGACAAACACAGTTAACAGCTATATTACTGTTTTACTTTTGGTTTGTGTTGTCTGCAAAAAAGGCAACAACGAGTGCTTACTGCTACCGTCACTCTCTGGTTATTCATTTTATTTACCCGTATCAGAAGTAACCTTCAGAGAAGTAACCTTACAATGGGGTCTCAACCACTCTATGGACAATAGCAAGATTTCTATTTTAATCCTAACACATCTTCTTCACATAACTGTTTGTCCTTTTTTGTCTCTGGCCTCTTGTTGATAACAAGGCTGAAGACATTTTCTATATAAACATGCTTTTAAGAACACAATTTATCAATCTTTTGTTGGGTCCAGTCTCAGTTGAGCAGCTTATCATCTTGCTTGAACAAAAAATGGGGGCCAATACCATGTCCATGTGCAATCATATCATAGTGAGTGAATTTCATAACATGCCTAATATTCATAAGCTAAAATATTAATTCAAGGAGTGAGGCAGTATTCACAGCCTGCCCGCTTATATTCATGGACAAACTCCACGACTCTCTGGACTTGCATTTGTGTCTGAACTGGTCCTACTCAGAAGGCAGCTCGGTGGCCAGACTGTGGTGCTGATTATAGGTGACAGGGACACTGCTGGCCAGAGGGACCTGGGAATGTTGGCATGGCAATGGGGAAAGGTCATCACCACAGCACTGTCAGCATCATCACTGTGACACTGTGATGAAAGAGCCGTAGAGAACAACAAGCAGACTGGAGCACAATCATTTTTGAGAATTGCTTGGCCAAATGCTACTGGATATAACATTCTTAAAATGAAAAAAACATTTTTTGTTTTCATTGCATTAACCTAAAATGTACACATAATAGGAAAATGTTTAATATATAAATATATATATAAAATATTAAATGTTTGTTAATAAATAATGTAGAGTCAGCAGCATTTACTAATCATAATAATCTGCTGATCAAAAATAACATTTAGCTTAATTTAAATGGGGCTATGAATTACACTGCTCCATTTAATTTGATTTTTGTGTGTGCATTATGAGATTAGTTTGCAATATGTATATGTAAAATGCAGAATATATAATTTAGTGAAAGCAGATGCTTATATTGTCAAAAGTTTATCTTTAGTATCTTTGTTATCAATGAATTACCTTAAACCATTAATAACTGGAGATTTGCTTCTTTTTGTCCTTTAACATTTAATACAATGCTGTCCTTTAATATACATAGAATATGTTTTGTTACTGCCATTTCTGTATTTGGTCCTTTACTTATACATAGCCTTTTTCCAGGCTTAATTCTCTGTGCATGATTCTCTTGCTGAACATTTTTCTCTCTGTGTCTGCCTTGCACTCTTTGTCTTTCCATTCTGCACTCCTCTTCTTATAACTTGTCAAGTACAAGTGGGAGCAGAGGGTAGGAGGAGGGAGAGATTGGAATTCATTATGGTCAAATGACTGCAAACTCTGGAAGCCGAGAGGCTTTTCTAATCACAGCTGAATGGGCTGGAGAGTTAATGTGGGCAGGCTGTGGAGTGGAGGAGAAAGGAGGAGCGAGAACTCCATCGTCAATGTAGCGCTCTCAAGGGCTCTTCACAGAGCACTAATGGTGGAATTGTTCTGACACTGAATGGATACATGAGATGTCGAGTTTCACGGGCATGACTCACTCTAAAAATGTAGTTAGGTTCATTGCTGTGCAGAGAGAATTTTTTATTGAAATGTTTTCAGAGGAAAGAAAATAGATGTCTTACTTTAGGTTGTATTCCATATCAGTGGTGTTTAGTGTATACAGCACTGCACACATTTAGAGTGTGATGTATGCACTCAGAATTACAAGAAATTGTTTTGTGTTTATGAGAGCAGCTTTCTCACTTGATGTGGTATTGATGCATGGACATAAGACTCCATCTCCTTTAAATTTTGAGGTCTTCTGGGCAAGTGGTGGCTTGCCACAGAAGCAAACAAGACTCGATACCTTCATCAATATCATCTTACTGCAACACACAAGATTTTGTAAGTTTCTTAAAATGCCAGAGTTGAAGACTATTTTCTTTATGTCTGACAAACTTGCAGGAAAGACATAAATCAATCATCAGATTTATTCTATATTAATATGTTATTTTATTATTATTTTATTATAATATAAAATAAAAAATATGATTATTTTATATTAATGTATCAGATACATTAACCTGTGAAAAAATATCCCAGGAGCATACTGTGTACTAGTACATACTAGTGTTTTATAGAAGACATCTGGTTATTCAAAAATAACGTCTTGGTTGGCAGTAAATTACATTTAGCTTTCTCTCCACAGTGTGACAAAATAAAGTTTAAAACTGAATTTGCTGCTATATCAAGAAATGTGAGGTTTTTGGTGTATTAATTTATAAAATACCATTATCAATCTCTATAATTATGCTGCACTCAATGAATCTCCATCATTAAGGTAGTGACACATCACTGATTTTGGGAGCTGCTGAAGGCTCTTATGATCTGCCAATGTGCCAGGGACACCCCCCCAAGATGCAGGATGGCTGCAGCCCCAACAATATATTTCCAGTCCTGGAATGACTGTGCCTGCAGCAAAACCTCTAGCAGTAGAGGACCACCGCTTCTCAAATCGTGTTTTGGTCTCTTTGCTCCTCCTCTATCCGTCTGGGCATGTTGGCACCTATTACAAAGGAGCTGAATAGTTGGCACACAGTGGGCATCCGAGGGCCGGGGATCAGAGGAGAGGAGATCACTCATCCTGCCATCAAATTGGCGCAGGCTTTTGGGACCAACTCACTACAGGTTTGCCTGCAGTGCTAACCTGTACGACTGCAGACCGTTGGCGAAGCACATCAATGGCTAAGAGACTCCCCACAGACTTAAAAGACATATGTGCACATGGCAGATCAAATTAAAATGCTGACACTGAGGTGGTTTCATCTTTTGGCACTATCTTCCAAAGAGCCACCTGGCCAGTGCTGAGTGCCTGTGCTCATCACAGAGTCCTCATTGGAGATAACTGCTGGTGTTAGCCTGGAAATTTTTAGCTCTTGTATCCAAAGCCATATGTCTCTGTTAGCCTGTGCATAATATTGTATATATTATACCACTTTCTGCTGTGCCTCTGTTTTTGAAAGGCCTCAAGATTCAATAATGTTTGGCCACATAAACAAGAATGGAAGCAATTTGTCTCAGAAAAAAAGACAAAAGATTGGATATCAAGTAAAATAAAACATATACAGAAAAGGTACCTCCCATGTACTTTTTATTACCAGTTAATAAAGGCTACATGCACAGATCAGTAATTAGTTAACATACATACTATAAAAGGAGTGCAAAAGTGTTGAAATAAAACAAATTGGCTTCAAGTTGCGATGAGTCAGTAATGGTCTAAAGAAAAGACTCAACTGTCATTCTGTTTTTCTGACTGACACTATCTATTGCTTACAAATAAACATGCTGTTTGTTGTAAGCCAAAGTGATTGATTTAATCAAACTTAATAAAATAAATAAATAACGTGTCATTTAGCATAGTAAGGTTTTCCTGACTCATAAAAAGATCACTTTGATCATACTATTATTTGATATTATCACTTGTTAAGCCTTAAGAAATAACTTTAATAGTTTCTATAGCTCAGATCCAATCCATCACAAGAGCCAGGAAAGGATGGATTTATGATGGACCTTTTTGAAAGTGTCTAAAAGAGCTGAAGCAAGGTCCTACAGTCCTGGAGGATTTCCCAGAATGCCTCAACACTCCAGGATGGACATCTAGAGTGACACCACAGTGGCCAGAGATCATGTGTCTGGGTTCATTACGCATTATGCTTCCGACACGTCGTCAGGACGGGGGCTCAGCTTATACTCAATACCACACACACACACACACACACCCTTATTTAACTTCTATAAAAATGGCCCTGCACTACCCTTAATATCAGGGGCTCATGGATAGGTTCTTACTTGTTAAATACCAAATGAATGACACACATTCCAAAAAAAAGGCAGGCAGGCAGCCTTCTAAGTGTAAATCTAAATGGTGTTAAACTGTGCTGCAAATATGAGGTCCCCTGTTGCTAATGAGACGGTTTAGCCAGAGGAGGCCACACATAGCTGGAAAGCCTCTGACTGATTGCACTGCTATGAGGCATTTATTGAAGCTGGCAGATCTTATTCTCACACCCCCGAGCAAACCCGACTCCTGGTGTGAGCGTGGAGGGGGTGTGATGTGTGTGCCAGCTGCATTTCATTGTTGATGGACACAAGCAGATTTATGGGAGGCCAGATGGATTTTGGGGCATGTTGACTAAAACTAGGTTTAACTGGCACTCCACCCTTGTTTTTGTCAAGTAGTAAAGGTTGTGTGTTCAGACAAGTTTTGTTGTCAACCTGTGCATAGTGATTCAGAGAAGGCAACAGAAAGCACATCAGTATTATTTATAGAGAGTTAACACAATTAACCATCCATTAATTACCATGAGAAAGCATGGCAGCTGTCCAGAACATGTACTACCCTGACTGCTGATTTAATCAGAGCAGTGAAAATGAGATTATTAATAACCTCAAACACCACCCAAGGAGACCTCACAGCACTGGATGCCCACACCACATCCTGCTTGGTCAGCACTGTTAAACAGGGTTTGGCTGCAACGCACAAGGTACACAGGGTGGCACTTTCATAGGTGAGCATGACAGCTATAAATGTGGTGGAAACAAATTTCATCTGTCTGTGACTTGCAGTGGAGCCTGCATGCTGCCTATGTATAGAGGTGCAAATGCCTTACATTGGTCCACCTAAAAACATCTGACAATGCAAATCTAATCTAAGCAAACATGCCACAATTATGTCACGCCTCATTTTAGGTTTGTACCAGTGGCCTTTAACTGGGGCTGCTGTACTCCACATTAGCCACCTTCATTTTGCTGTTCTCTGAAGGGAAATAAAGAGGTGGTTAATCAAGGTTTAAGAGGAAACGACAGGTGGACGCTTGGGTGCTGAAACTTGGATTGCCAATGGGGGCCTGCTGGTTGCATTCAGCATGGCCGTGTTGTCACCTCCCCGAACCGTTTGACTGTAAACCCCCCCCTTCTCTGTTCCCTATCTCCCTCCAGCAGCACTAGAACTCCTGTCGGCCCCCTCTCACCCATATGACGGCAGGGGGCCCCAAGCAGCTGGAGTTGATGACACTTGTCAGCAGAGAGATAGTGTGTCCACTGTGTCTGACTCCAGAGCAGGCTCTCTCTCTCTGACTCATGCACCACATTTACAAGCTTCATACATGTGCATGCCTATGTTCACACTTACACTCTCTAACATACACACACCCACTTACACAGACACACCCAATTGCCTGATCATTCTAAGTAAGAAGAGATTTCCACAGAGTTGACACACACACATAGGCAAATACACACATAACATATTGGATGATACATGGTAGAGGACACATTTTCTTAATCACTCAGACAAACACTGTTGCTCTCACAACTGATAACTAGACAGCTATGTGGGCACATTTCACAGTGCTGGTATTGTTCAATATTTTAGGGAAATAAATAATGATGCTGAAATACTGTTAAAGAGGCCATGTGTAGTTTTCAGTGGCCTCTAGCGGTGAGGTTTCAGTTTGCAACCACTACCTTTTCAAGCATGTGCTCGAACTGATGAGCAAGCCAAAACAAAGACAGACACACCAGAGACAGCATCACACATAATGATGAGAACTTACTAAATTCCCACTGCAACGTTGCAGTAATTTTTTATCAGCTTGATGTTGAACTTATCTATGCTCACTACATGAAAACTCTACTACATTTAGCTGACATGATACATCAGCGTTAGCCAACCTGCCAGCTTTTCAATAAATATTTGAGTATCTTTCACCTGAGAAGTTCAGCAATGTGAGCATAGCCAAATGTATTGGATGATAACAAAAACAGTTAAGATTGTTGCCACACTTAGTATAACAGACCGTATTAAGTAATGTCACTTTACTTAATGGGTCTGGAAATGTTATGTCAGGTATCTAGCAATTGGTCAGCATTATCAGAAAACATTATCTAACTTGAGCCAACTAGAACACAAAATCACAATATATTTCACACGATTTGCAGAACTGTTGGCTTACCTGTCCAATAAGACAAAAGTCATCCCAGGGTCATTTTGACCCGTGTTTATGATTCTCGTTTGGCCTGACAGGCTTCAGCATATAAAACCTTTTTTTTTTAATCCTTACATGGAGTTTGTTTTAGAATCTGTGTTGTGCTGGAAGCCGTTTTTTGGTGTAAGCGGACTCCATTTCAAGGAAAATCCAATACAATTTCTTCACACAGGAAGCAGCATACAGGCTGTTACAGGGAACTGAGAATGCCGGAGTATGGTTAATTTTTATGTAAGCAACACGAAAGCGATAAAAAATTTCAATAAAAAAAAAATATATATACATAGGCCCTTTAAGGAAATCAGCATAAGCTCGTCTGTCAGGAATATTGTCAATAATTATACCATAACCTGATACATCCTGTGGAGAGGACATACATACATTTACATCTCAAAATAACACTAAATTATGTATTTTGAGTAACACCTGGGCGCTGCACATATTAACATATACATTACTTTACTTACATTACTTAGTAATGAAGGCCTAATTTCTGTTACAACAGCACAACAACAACATGGTGTCAGCTGATTCAGTTTAGGGCATGTACCGGTAACCAACTAACATCAATTTCAGCCTGTTTGCAAACTGCAGCTCCGTGTATACTATATAAGTGTTAAATATACTCCTTTCTTAAACTACTAAGAAAGAAGTATATTTAGAAAATATTTTAGAGAATAGATATGGTTTGAAACATACATATGGAGAGTCAAACAAGGATTATAGCGCAGGAGTGAAGTAGGAAGCTATGCCATGCTCCATGAAGACAAAAACTGCCATTTTTTGTAGAGCAATCTTGTATAGTCTACCCAGAATATATATTTTTTTGGTGGTGTATCACTTCAATAGTATATACAGTTACACATAATAAAGTCGGTATAGTGTGGTGCTTCTTCAGCTCTATCCCCCACCCTTTCACTTGACATGTATACAGTATTTCAACATGCTATGCAAGTTTAACAGCCTATACCCGTGTCCACCTTGCTCTCTGAGGAAGGAGAGGCACAGTGTCATATGGCAAGCTGAATTAAAGTCATGTCAACACATTCACCCTGGCAGGGATGAATTTCAGCAACTCACTGACCGTTTTGTCACTGTCATGGAAGGCACACATTCTGTGCCCTCCAACCTCTCACCCCACAGACATGCATACACACTGTGCAATCTTCAAAACTGGGGTCAACACTGAATATAAATTATTGTTATGTTTGTATAAATTGCATATAAATGTTTCTTTCCTGCCAATGCAACACAGCCTTTCAGCTTTAAATTCATTTTTAAATTCAGATATCAGCAAAATAATCTATACCAAAGGCAAAGCAAATATTAGCCTTTGAGTTAGCACATGCAAATTGTCATGTTAAGTGTACTGTTAATAAAAACAACAACTCTAAGCTTCTCAATAGAATATTAATCTAATAAAATTAAGCAGCAGAAGCATCCAAGACAGCCACCATGCATTCCTACTGAGCCATATTCAAATTAGACTGGTTTATGAACGTACTGAGTTACGTTGATGTTGCCTTAATTTGTACTTAATTCATAGTTTTCATGTAATGTCACATTCCAAGGAAAACGCTCCCTTGGAGGGCAAAAATGACATTATTTTTACACTGCCTTACAACCAATACGCGAGTTGCTGGAAATGCTGGATGGTGGTTGTGCTTTCGGATGCACTAATCGAGGAGGAGACAAGCCTGGACTGTGTAAGGTGAGGGATATTCCCCACAAGGTAAACGTAAACATTACTGCAGTCGAGTGGCGGCAGGGACATGGCGGTTTTTGACGGTAGAAATGCAGCAGCGGGTGCTGTAACGTTAAAGTTATATGGATCGGATATTCCCAACACTTGCAGTTTGTGTTCATATGTTTCTTTCTCTTAAGTTGAAAGGTGATCCAAATAAAATTTAACTGCTTTTGCGGCGTCTCTATGGGGGAGTCGCGGTGTGAGCCGCTATGTTTGCCTGTTGTTTTCCTCTCCAGGTCACCGCGCATGTCACATCACTGAAAACTTGGAATACACATTGTTGTGCTGATTGGTGCATGAGGTGGAAAATCTTACAAAGTATTTAGGTTTTATAACAGACAAGCCTATTTAAACTCACACTGTGGAGTAAAATCAAGATGAAAATAGTTCTGTGGTCATTAAAAGAAAATTAAAAGATTTAAATTTTTGATTGACAAAAATATCACATATTGATAATTGTTTAGGTATGTGTTATGGCAGCAGTGGGACATAAAGGTTGGAATATACTTAATGCTGTAGTTGCATTTATTCTGTGCAAACTGCAGTGCTATGATTAAGATATGTACTGTGGAGTGTACACACCACATGGTTCATAAACCATTCCAGGTTTTAAAGTATGTGAAGTATTCCAGTTTTTAAGGATGCACTCTTGAACAGAACTTGTGAGGTCAGTGATAGTTTAAAGTTGGATGCATTAGCAACTTTAACTGGGTTTGGAGAAGGCGTTTGGATATCTGAACAATGCCAAGTTGAGTTCTCAGCCAAAAGCTCCTTTCCTCAAGCCTCAGCTTCCTGACAAGCTTATTCCACTTGTCAGACAGACCTGACATATATTTCGTATTACAGACGCCTTCAAAGGACAACTACTATTTGAGCCAAAAATATCTCTGTCAAAGGAAATGATTGAAAATGTCAGTAGATGACGCCTTGTGACTGTGACAGTAGCTATGGGGTTTTTATTTTGCAGTGGTGGAACAAAGCTAGTTCTTTGTGGCAAAAAAAGTTAGTCTCTCCTTCAAGGAAGGAACGCAATACTGAAAACTGCTACAAACACAAACTGCATCATCTTAAAGGGTTAAGTCGCAAAGGGTTTTTTTAATTAAAAAGAGAGAAACCAAGAGGTGAGCAAGCCCGGTGGGAAAAATGTAAACACATTTGATAAACTCAGTTATTTGATTGTATCAGCTCCCTCACCTTCCTGTACACAAACGCCCAAAACACATACCCTCCTCCTCCCTACACTTCCTCTTGTCCATTCCACAGCACTTTGCAGCTTGTTAGTGGGACAGGATGGTTGGTGCAGTGCCCCAGAGGCAGTGGCGTGAAGGTGACATCTATCACTTAGAGCGCTGGCGTGCTATAAATACCATCGGAGGGCTCCCTGTGGTCCCGCCTTCTGACAACTAAAGCTTGGAGTAGGAGGGAAGCAGCTGACATGGGGATGCTGGTGGGAAGAGAGGGGGGGGAACATCTTATCCCTACTATGAATGCTGTCACTACCAGAGGTATCTTAATTGTACCATTTAGACACCAAGTTAACAGTTTGTTCACTACAGGAAATCACATATACAAATGCCCACTACTCTACCTATAATAACAACCACATGCACAGCAGGTATACATGTAAAAGACATTTCCATCTTCTTGCATACCTAAATGCCACTGAGGACTGCTCTAACCATTTATTTTATCAATTCAAGTAGAATGACAGTAGTGCTGATAACTGTGCTTTTGACATGCAATCAGAGTCACTAAACAAGAGAAATTAAATGGTTGGAGGAGAGAAATTGAATAAATTATATTTAATATAATGCAAAAACATCAAATTACCCAGTGCAAAAATGATCTTGGCACTGTTTTATGGTTCCAGAGTAAAGAAAGCATCCCTGGCATAGTGCAGCTGATCTTAGCATGTGGACAATTTGCAAAGCCTATACAAACAAATAAGCAAAATATTTTGCTACTGGGTGAAGGGTGCCAGTGGTACTCTACCAATAAATTTGGTCAGACTGAAGGATTACAGAACCAGTAACTGTTAATAAGATTTCTGATCGAGCATACAGAAACATTTTTGTTTTGGTGGGCTGACTCTCTTTTTTTTGAGTTCTTTGTGTAAGGTATTGGTGGAATGCAAACAATCTGAAATAGTGATGAAAACTTTTGAGTTAGAAACAGGTACACTGCAACTGCAAAGGTACTAAGATGCCCCCTTCCAGTTATCTTGGCTCTCACAGTGTTCCTATAGGGAATGTGGTCACCTTCTAATTTACAGTGATCATTAGTCACTCAAACAGAAGCCTATAAGGTTGGAAAGTTGGAAACTGAATGAGTAAATGAATAAAACCCATGAAAGGCGAGGGAGAGAGGTGATGACGTGGTAAAACATTTTTGTTATTATGGACACACTGCACACACCCATGACTCATGAACTACCTGGAATCCCCAAAATCTGTCTAAACATTGGGTTGTAGTGGTTTAAATAATGTGCATTCAGTAGATCATTTGTATTTGCTTGGTATAATCCGTTTGCTACAAAACATTTGCTTTGTGAGAGAATCAGATAGATGCTGAACAAAAGAGAGAGAACTATGACTGAGAAATGTGGTGCTGTGTACCACAGTCTGTCTCTGCAACTGTGACTGTAATTCTATTTAATTTCAGGGGTTTGGCCAGCTTAACAAATGATCATTGTCATCTTTTCAACAGGCGAGCCAGTAGTAAACAGACAGGCGTTTCCTAAATCAACAACAAAAAGAGGTACATGTACGGACCTGCCTTTGTGACGTGCGCCTAACAGTGTGTCATAGTTATGAATAACCATCCATCCATCTTTTCTTCTGTCTTTCTTCTATCTCCTGTAGGCACAATATATTCATCTGTCATCACACGTAAAAACCTTAAACCACAACAGCTGGTAATCAGCCACAGGCATTTTCCACAGTGTCAGAGCAAGGCGTGAAGCTTGTATTCATGTTATGATGTATTAGATTCTTTAATGATCACTCTGAAAGACATAGCTTCTTTCTATCACGCTTGAGTTGTTTAGCAACATACCAGTTGAGAGTTGTGACAACAAACTGACATGTCAAAAGAATTAAGTAATCAGAACTTCCTGTTAGGTAAATTTCTCGACTTTCCCAAGAAAATCAGTTAAGACATAAGGGAGCTGAAGGTCATATAAACCTATAAAAAATATTTACTGTTGCTAGCTCTCCTCAGACAATGTTTTGAGAAGATGTAATATAATAATAGGTAAAAAGGAATCCTGGAATGTTTCTGCATGGGCTGTCAACCCAGAGATTTTTCCTTATCCAAATTGATGATTTGGTTGAAATGATTGACATTATTGATTAAATAATGTGTAAATATTCTGTTGACATATATTATGCTCCATACTAATATATAACTAATTTAGCTATATCTCACTAAAGCACACAGAAGTATAAAATCCAGGTTTTAATTTATTTTTACTGGAGTCTAAACACCCTTGAGCTAAACCAAGAAGATTTTGACTACAGAGCATGTTAGGGTAACTAGAAGGCTTATAAATTCTATGGCACAGCAGCTCCAGTAGCATGAAGGCCTTTCGAGTTATTGTGGCAACAATTACCAACATGTTTTTAGGTTGATAAGCCTAAACTGGGTGAATGTAGCTCTTTAGTTTAAAGCACACCACTCCAAACCAGCTGGGACATAACAAAACCACAATCAGATGCCTTCTGAACACAACATCAGACTCCCAACACAATACAGTTACCCCAATTGACAAGAACTGCTTTTGTCATATTGCTTAGGTAAAAAATTTGAGTTGCAAATGGGAGTTAATTATATTCAGGGCCTACAGTGTGTAGTGTGACGTGTGTATAGATCTCAATCAGTGTACAAGAACAATATAGTTTTTGACTCTGAAAAATCCTTCATCCAGTGATTGCTAAGTGTGATTCATGTAGATTGCTCTCTAATAATGCACGGCTACTTAAAATACAGAAATACAGGAACTTGCATTGTGGTGCAACAGCCAAATTCATTTGACCTGAGACATCTTTCTGCTGCATTATTTCAGTGTCTTCTTCAATATGCTCCAATTCACATCTTTCTTCATAAATTCTAAGGTGGATTCATGAACTTATCTGTTATGAGGAAATGTTTTTTCTTTGTAGTAAACTAAATTTATGTTGAAGTGGTTGGCAGGTATTGAGGAAAATCTGCCAACCCCTGGTTCAAAGAAAATGGAGGAAATGCCAACATCTAACAAGCTTTCAAAAAAACACTGTTTATGTTCCAGTGTTCATAACCCAACTGAGTATTGTGGTTGGGTTCTGAACAACAGTGGTTTGGCTCACAATGTTGAGCATATAAACTCCATGCCTCAAATGTTTTGGCTGAACTTATTTTCAACAGACGCTTTAAAATTCTCTTCAGTGGGTAATTGTCGTTATCAAATTCGTTTTTTCAATGGTCATGTAAATGCTGGACACACATGCTGTGTTATAACTATGGTCAGTACTAATACATATAGTTCTGCAAAAGTTTTGCACTAGATTAATTTTATGCTGGACATGCAGATGTGACAACAACTTTATATTCATGTAGTAAATTGAAGTATATCTGCTTTCATTACACATAAACAACAAATGTATGAAGTATTCTTTGTGTATACAATCCAATAATTGTCCAATTAAAATTTTATCAACCTAAATTCAATGAATAACAGGGGGCGTTATTGAATTTTTGGTGTTGTTACTCTGCCAGTACCTTCTGCTCACTTTGTTTTAGCACTGAGCCAGCAGAGGGGAGAGAACTGGCAGAAAATTTCAAAAACTAAGTCCAAAAACAAGGATTTGATAGACATAACTTTATGTAGATGATCTTCATCTTTTAATTGGAAATGGGTGATTTTGGCACAAATCACATACAGATTGGTTGAAATGAGAGCACCAAGCTGTGGGTGTGGCAAAAGAATGTGGGCAACTGAACAGTTGCAGGTCTTAGAAATACAAAACCACAGAAATAAAAGTAGCAATCAGAATTTTCCATTGACATACATGTGTTAACTCAGGAAAGCTTTTGTTGCAAATGTAGTGATTGTCATATCACTATGACTTGAAGATATCATTCTTATTTGCTGATAGAAAAAGGAATAAAAGATAAAAGCCTTTCCACACAGCTCCATCTGCATGTTTTGCTTGGTTTGGGCAGCTGCTGTCAAGACGTTATTTATTTTGGAGTATCTCATGAAAGATATGAAAGAGCCCTTACATGCTTGATCACACATGCTAGTTCAAGGTTTTACTGTAAAATGTTGCCTGGTACACAAGCGGTTACAGTGAAATTGGTATACCAATATGTATGATACATTTAAAAAAATGTGTGCTTTGCTCAGCTATGACACACGGTGTGTCTGCTTATGTGTCACTTATGTGTGCCTCAAAGAGGAATATGCCAGCAAGGGAGTCAGTGCATGTGAGTCTATTTTCAGAGGTGGTTGGACAATGTAAACATTTAATAGCATGGCTTAAAAAGCCCTTAGTTCCTTAACATCTGCTACTGTAGTGAACCACTCACAATAAAGAGTATATATGTTATAATCAAAAAAGTTTAACTGACTTTAATCTTAAGTATTTTGCCCATGAATGGGATGAAGAATAGCTTTCTAAAGGCAGTTTAACGAGACACCGGGGCATTTTTCTTTCCACACTATTATTGTGCTATTACTATTTACGACACTATTGTTATTAGCTAAAGAAATACAATAAATGTGTTACAAGTTAGGTATCAACAAAGGCAATGACTCTTCCACAAAGAGCATCCTGACACCTGGCAGTTAGGCAGATCTTAAAATCCTGCACTCATTTCCAATCAGGAATTGCTGAAACTCACCCGAGTAAAGGAAATCAACAGATATTGAAGTGGGATACCTAACGGTATACAACATTGAATCACTCTAGCTTGAAGGCAAAATCTAGCACCTGACCAAAAACAAAACAGCACATGACAATTGAACAATGACAGGTCAGGGCAAAGACCCTTGAAAGAAATAAACCACTATGTTTTCAATAGTAAAGAAAACATAACATTAATCCACAGCAAATAAGCAAAATACTGAATAACAACTTGAGTGTACTTAAGTGTGAACAGGGGCCAAACAATCTTTGATAAATTAAAATAGCCAAGCAATCAATGTCTCACAGTACTTCCAGATGAATACATGTATTCCTCTTTCTCAAACTGGCAATAATCTAATTGTGACAGAAAACATATGGTCACATCTGTTTCAGTGGCTTAACGAGTAAGCCAAGCCAAATCAGTCTCCTAAAGCTATGTTCTGGGTCCTGGAGTGTAGAGCTCAGGATGTCACCTCCAGTGCTACAGGCTTCTTGGCCTGACTAGCAGTCTGGTTAGGAGGGCTGCCTTCTGCCATTAGCATGGCTCTGATCAGATTAACAGTTTGGCCTTTTGCCAACAGAGAGGCACAAGGAGGGAGAGTTCTGCTTGGCATGACTTGGGTAAAGCATGGCACATTTAGCAGGCTGGAGTGACCACTGATGCACCACATTTAGCACACTGCCATCACTATGACACAAGTGGTGTGATGCCCCTGCCAGGAAAGGGAAGCAGTGCAGGTGGCTCAGTACACCAGTACTGTTTACTACAATGTAAGTCACACACTGCGGTGTCATTTGGATCTTTTTTGGAGTGTGGTCTTACTATTTCATTAATGTAAAGTAACACAACGTAACAATAAAAATGTAGTGCATATATTCTCAGGACTTTGAAATAGCTGACCACATGTCACATGAAAAGTACATTTCTTAAAAAGAACATGCCTGCAAGTGACTATAGTGAAAGCTTCATGTAGCTGTTTGTGGGTCCAAAAAGCAATTCCATATTACTAAATGAATATCAATGAGCTCTAGAAGTGGTTGAAAAGTGACAGAAGAGGGATAAAATTAGAAAAGATGGCGAGGAGTGAGTGATGATGTTACAAAAAGACGGATTGGAGAGAAGAAATAGAAAGAGTGTGTGTACAGTGATGGCAGCGCTCCCACAGCTCTACCTGTGGTGGAACAGATTGGACTCGCCGCAGAGCATTCTGATTGCCGTGGCGACCAAGCGTCAGCTGACAGATGGCTGCCTCCGAGCGTAGGGCACCGGGCCGTCCGCAGCTTTCACTGATTGGAAGTCCACGTACACACAACACTCCTCATGTCCACATGCACAGACTGGTGGCCTATGAAAAGGGAGAGGGAGAATGGAGGACATGGTTGTTTTGATCTTGGAGGTGTCAAGCATCTTGACTGTTGCTGTAACTGTAGACGATGACTGGCCATCTCCAGAATAAACATATCTAATCTGGGTCACATCCGTTTCTCACAATCAGACAATCAGGGTGAATATGTTGAAGGACAAAGGGTAAGTGTGGTGCTTTGGCACTTTAGTGTTTGTTAGGGTCTTTCTAAGTAACTCTCTCTCTCTCTCTCTCTCTCTGCACTCCTGTGCCGGTGTGTGCCGCTCGTCCCCGTCCTGCTAGCTCGCAATGTTCCCCACGTTCCTCAATCAGATACCTGCTACCCATGCCATACATGTATTGTAAGTGTAGACAATCAGGATTATCTGCCAGACACATGAATTCTGAAACCAGTCACAAGCCACACATTTGAATAGTCTTACCTGCATTCTTCAACTTAGACATGCCCCTGGTAAAAACACCCTCAAACAATCCAGTCAGCAAACTCATACAGCTGTGAAATAGACAATAATATAGCATATCGCAGCAGACATTTCCCTACACAATTCATTTTCTTTCTGCACCATTTATTCACTCTCTCTCTCTCTGACACCCACAAACATACACACACACAGCCATGGATCTCAACTTAAAGCAAATGGGTAGCATGTTTCTCATGCCTCCCCAACACCTCCTGTTGCCATAAATATCTTGTTATGAAAGGCAGGTAATGAAAAGTGCTGCCTTGGTAAACCGTGACGGAAGGCAGTTTCATGCTAGTTTAGCTTCCATCACCTCCCTTGCTCCCTCCACCACCCCACAGAGACAAGCCCTTGTCTGGCACACTCGTCCTCCCTCATCTCCCCACTCTGTCCATTTGCCGGGAAACTGCATGGGTCATCTATCTGCAGAACCATTTATGCATATTATATGTGTATTGTTTGTTTGCTTTCATTTTCTTTTTCTAAGCTGGACAGCAACGTTTGTTGTTCTATCCACCTGTCTGCTTAAGTCGAATGATTCTGGTGCTCTTTTCGAGCTCTGAAGTTATACTATTATAAATATAAAGAGTTTATTTGGCAGAATTATAAGTGCACTTTGATTAAACTAGGCTATGAAACACTCTATAAAGCTAAATGAGCATGATTTTAAGGTTTTATTACTAAAGAAACTCTGATGCAGGTGCTCATATAATGCCCATGAGCGAAAATGTACACTAGAACACATGCACAAGAGCACCACAAAGCTGACAAATGAGAAATTTTGACATGTAAACGTAATCCCTTTCATTTCATATTAATGTTGTAGGAAAAATGATCCTCTTTTCACCCAGCTTCCTTTGTCCCTCAGTCAGTGAGGGAGTTGGCTCATCACAGAGCGAACCATTGATCAGGGTGGATTGTAGGAGACAGGAGCTCAGAGCTGCGGCCCTCAGAGGAGGACCCTCTCACACAGTCTGGCAGCCCTTCCAACAGAATAAATAATTCTGGAGCAGCAGCTCCCACTTCAGCTTGTGCCAACACATTTACAATTCAAACATGGACCAAGGTGTTGAAGAGGAATGTTAGAAACACTTTGATTTGTTTTTATAAGAGATTTGACAGAGGTTGGATACACGGAAGCCCCTACACTGTCACTTTTTAAAGGAATAGAAATTGCTTTTCTCAGGATTTTACTTTTCTCTTTTATGTTGATTTTCCTTTTTGTCTATAGTTGTTAGGAAGTGCTAATATAGTACATGCTACAGCACAATACAAATGTGTATATGTATTAGATATTATGTAAAGAGGTGGTCCCTCTCCTTTATTGAGTTACATAACATTTTTGTGCATGTAAAAGGTTTGCCAAGTGAAAAAACCTAAAGTCCACCCCAAAGGGAGTTCCCATCTCCCACAGAAAACTCTGCTCTGAAGTGAGGGAAAACAGCGTGTATGTAGTCCAGCCGCTTTCATCCCTGTGACGTCACAGGGATGAAAGAAAATGCACGTCATATAAC
>JAPMOB010240711.1:0-35311 GCA_029875015.1 Lepomis gibbosus | reverse complement strand
TTTTAAGAGGCAGAAACCTCGAGCAGAACCATGGCTCAGGGTGGGCGGTCATCTGCCTCGACCGGTTGGGGGTGAGGGGGTGAGTCACGTGGTGACTGAGCCTATGGCACCTGCAGCTTCTCGACGAGGAACTCCTTACACTGTGTTCTGCTGTTTGCAGATTCATGCCATGTCAGAGACGTAATATAGAGGTGACATGCCACTTTAAGAATCCTCAATACAACTCTATAGGGAAAACCCTTAACGCCAAAGACGGTGGTTGTCCCACCCCTTCAGCTAGAAAGCCAATCGTGTGGTTCCACTGACATAAGGGCCCTACTGCGCATGCGTCACTACTACTACGCATGTGCAGTAGAAGTAACCGGTCAGGAAAAGGCTTTTTAAACCTTATTTTGAGGCAAAGTCGTCAAACATTTCTAGCGATTTTTATCAGATTTTATTGACGATTCTAGTCATGTAGTTTTTATGTTCCGGGGACCAGTAAAAGTGCAGTTCTGGCTCTCCCCCCATTCACTCAGATAGGAGCCTGTTGTTGTTAGTCTGAAATAGCTGCCTGGAGGTGTTGGCAAGATGGCAGAGTGGTATGCCTATGACTTGCCATGTGCATAAACTCAGATCATGGTTGCTCATAAACCCACGGGTTCTCATGTCACGCTTTGACAAAGCATAATTGTTTAACGCTAAAGGTACCCTTCAGCGTCCATATGAAACACCACCATTTGCTACGTCGCAGCAACACAAAGGAGGCTAACCCAACCTCCTAGCACACCCTTACCCTCCTAGCACAGCTGTAGGGTTAGCCGGTCGACATGCATGAAGTCAGTGACATAGGTTTAGGCACTAACATTTTTGACGGTTATGGTAAGAATAGGGGGCTTTTGGGGGGCTGTCAACAACTTTAACACAAACGTAGCTAGCTAGCTTGCTAGCGCATTTCAGGTCTGTACGAGATGCCCCAGAGCGTCAGATTCTAACGGGAGCACGGTATCGTCTCCCAGCATCAAATAGCTACGCTGTGTCACTTTTTCTGACAGTGTCGGTATTGGGCTCCATAGACTGCAGAGGCCCTGCTCTCTGCCTGTATTTTGCTGCCAACAGCGGATAGGGGGTGAAGAATTCACTCAAAGTAGCAGATTGCATCATTGTCTCCATCTTTCTTTTCCCTGCTGTCTGTCTGTAACATGGATGTATAATGAGCTGCAGGTGTGTGTGTGTGTGTGTTTGACCAAGGACGGGGCTGAGCTACATGCACACAGGCAGAGCAGACACTGCAGACAGCATGACCTGTGGCTTCACACAAAATCCTGTGCTGTGGACCTGTTTACTTGTGCTTTAGAACGGAACTGCTCTGTCATACAATTTGAAAAATATTGTTCAATTTCTATGTTTTAGTTATTTTTCCTGTGTAATGCTGCTCCCTCTTGTCACGCACTCTCTAGCTCGCTCGACCACCGCTTCTCTCTCTCTTTCTCTCGATCACTCGTTGAGCCCTGGGCAAACTTTGTGTTTGCAAAAGGTGTGTTTACGAACAGCAACCGACAAATTCTATCTAAGTAATGGCAGCCTTATCCTTTAAAGCAACCTCAGCTTTGGCCACATCAAGTTAGTAAGCAGCAGCATATTTACACATTCAGCAGAGCAGGCAACATCAGCAGCATTAACGGGAGTTGAGTTTCTGATGACTAATAATAACACATATTATAATTCATTCTGTTGTGAGCTCTGTTTTCTGCTTTAACCTCATTAGAAGGTGTTACTTTCATGTACTCACTGGGAGAGAATATCAGTTGGTCATTACACTCATCTTCATTGCACGAGCAGAGGTGAGCCGTCCCACTCGTTGTGTTCTTCTCCTTCATCACACAGGTGGAGTTGTTGTAGTCATCCAGCATAATGCCATACAGTGGCTGGGACGGGTCGTGACAGAGAGTTTCGATGGAGAAGACTGTGTCATTCTTCCTCCTAGGAGACAGACAGAGCTCAGATGTAATAAAATGAATCGATACATTAGGAACAATCTAGTAAATCACATCTGGGAGATGAAGGCAGTTTTCTTCTTTCAGGTACCTACCAGATAGCAACACAGACCTCTGTGCTGTCCACACAGATGGATGTGATGGAGCAGTTGGACATGCAGGTCCCTGTACCACTACAGGGGGAAAGCCGCAGATCACAGAACTTACAAAGCTTACTCAGGGGGAACGATGGCATACCTGCAGAACACACACAAAAGTATCCATCAGGTTGGTTTCATGTGTCAGGCAAGTACTGTTATCTATTATATAACAGAAAACACAGCAGTTATTCATGCCAGTTCTCTTGCTCTGGCTTTACGCAGAAGAACATTGATTGGTTAATGAATAAATTGTGCAACAAATAGTAATTCCACCTCTGCACTTGAAATGAACCCAGTGTCATAAACATGCTGAGCACATTCGTGCTCCCCAGAGAAGGAGTCCTTTCCTCTCTGGAACCATAAGCGTCATATTTTTGGTGACCTGGTGACAATGTCACACCCACTGCATCATTGCAAGTACCTCATAACATTGAAATTTACTGACTATATTCATGCACCCAAGGATGTAGGTTCTTCCTTACAAGTTTGAGGCAAATTTCATCCCCACTACTGGGAGTTTAAGTTAGCTCAGACAAGCATGGGAGACGTTCCGTTTCAAAAACCGTCCTATCTGTCCACAACCTATCTTGTTCATCTCAATGTTCCTGCTCCACCTGCTGCAGTCTGCGTCGTGCATGCCATTTGTTCCTAAGCTTCACATGAGCCGAGTCACCCCACCAAAGTGTTACATTTTCAGTATTTTGTTTCTGTCCAACACTTTCATTTTGAGGTGACCATCGCAGCCTCTGGCACTTTTTTACACTTTACGTCAGTCAAACACAATGAAAATGTATTTTTGAAACATTTTAATGTTGCTTAAAATTGATTGGGCCGCTGAACACAAACAGCTGCAGCTAACGTTTTGACTAATTAATTGTTTTTTGACCATTTGTTTTTACAAGCTGTAAACACAACATTGGCATATCAGCACCTTGTAAAGTTGATATGGGCCCAAGTGTTAGCAAACAGTTGCCTATTAACACATTTAGCCGCGAGCAACATTAGCATTCATTTGGAGTCATTTTTCTGGCCACCTGATGACTGTAATTCAAATACTCTCTCTCCTTTTGGCTGTTAAATGCTCCACTAATGTTCACCTCCCTTTTCTGTCTTCTGTTTTGTGCTGGGCCGGTATCAGTTTGATTATTAGATTAGGTGTGGCAGCAATCGATGCACAGCGCATGATCAGGCACAAATATATACGGAGGGATCATGCACAGAGGCATGACCATTTTTACAGTGACTATATTCTAATCCAAATCCAAGTCTCAAGCCTTCTGCTCTGGTATCAGTTTTACAGGAAGCTGCTAGTTGGTTGCAGTTTTCAACAAATAAATGAGAATTTTTATCAGTGAGAATTCCTGCTACAAACAGGGACACATCTAACCAGGTCTGATGATGCTGTACACTACAAATTGTAACCTCAGGAAAAAAACATCAGCTGCCTGAATTCAACTAGGTCAGGAAAGTCAAAGTCAACTGGCAACACAGATAAGCAAGGCAACACCTCCACTGCCACTGTGTGCCCTTATCAACCAGCTCATATGTGCTGTACGTATGGGGCCTCAAAAAACCATCCAAGCAAAAATAGGCCCTGCCCACACTAAACCATCAACACAACCACAGCTGAAACAGTAGGCAGCCTGTGCTAAGCTACAGCAATTCCTTAGATCAAACCACTTTAGTTGCATTACCCCAAACATCACAGAATCTTCTAAAATGCCCATAAAAAAGGATTTCTTGAAAGAAGCAATGGATTTAAACAAAAAAATAAAATTCATTCATGCATCAAAGACAGGAAGTGTAGTGTTTACTGATCTTTTGCAAATGCTGTGGTTTTTCTTGAAGCAGGAGACTGGACATGTCTGTGAAAGGTGACGTCAAACCTTTCAAACAAATGAGTCACAAGATCTCCAAAAAACAAAAAACAAAACAAACAAACCAACATGACTAACATGGCTAATCATAAACCTAGTCACAGACTTGGTAGAAATGATGACTCTGCATGACCTTGTTTTTCATTTACTGGATGTTCTTTTTATGTTTAACAGGTTACAGCTGAAATACGAATTTATAATCCCAATCCTCATTTAAAGGAATAATCAGCCCTGAGGTAAGGTTACATTGTTTGATATCATCACTCTGGCTGGCTGGAAGGCATTGCATGTGGTGCCTGGGCTGGCGGTGTAATCAGTACAATCTTATCCCTCCTTAGCATGACTTGAGCTGCCTTTGCCTCTCTGATCTCACTCTGGTCTGTGACCTGTTCAGACTTGCCTCTCTGACTCCAAGATTGCTAGCCTTGGACAGGCTGTGTAAGAAACTAAACCACTTTTCTTTTTTTTTATCCAGAAAGGTCTCAATGTGGCTTTTGCGTTTGAAAAAGGCTTACTTATAGGGTAGGATAGAAGCTCTGTGTATAGTGTGCAGGTGTTGTGGTGCAGCAGGGTGACTTTAGAGTTCAAGAAACCCTCCTTCAGCTGGGAGGTCAGAGTCTAAGCCTCCGTGTCGCCAAGCATCTGCCCTGGTTCGGCTTCACTGAGAAAGACACTGAATTCCTTCCAGCTCTGTACCAAGTACATACGTTTTTCATACACTTGAAATGAACAGCACTGAAGGTTTTGGTTCAAGTCCTTACCATGCCTGGCCTAGCAGCTGCTCCACACACTTCTTTAGCTCAAAGCAATACTTCATTGAGAGTTTCTTTCTCTGGTATTTCTGAAAAAGTGAAATGTGTTCCTGGGCTAGCCTCCAAAAGCTACAACTCCCATTAGATTTTACCAGTACACTGCACTCCTGTGGTTTTTGTATTATACGTCATTGTAACTGTTTCTCCCTTATCCATCATATCACTAACACTCTTCTGTTTATGTAGCTGTTCAGTCCGCCACTCGCCTAGCCTCACTCTGTTGAGGTGGTGCCATTAAATTTGTGACCGTCTTGCTCTTTTGGGAAATGCTGTTTGCAGCCTGATTTTAAGTCATCTGCGTTTTCTACAAAGGTAAAATTAATTTTAATGAAGTCTTACTTAATCCACAGGCTCTTTATATGGCACTGAGCCTGAAATGTGGGATACACTGCTCTACTGAACACTTCGTCTAAACACTCGCTTGTTTGGGGGAACTTAAAGATCAACTTAAGAAACTTCAGCTTTGAATAACAATTTATGTATGATAGGGTTATTCAACAAAAAAGCTAGTAAAATGTCTACTCTTTCTCACTCATTAAAAAATCCAGAATCTGTGAATGAAAAAAAAAAAATTATTTTAAAAGAACTGCTGCTAGACACGAGGCGCCTCCTACTTCACTGAAAGTCCAAAGTCCGTTCTCAGTATATATGCAACGGAGGCTTCAAGTTTCCATATCACAATTTTGTAAGACGCATACTGGACCATGATTGGCTCCAGTTGTGATGTCACATAATCACGCTCACACGCCCACTAAATGTTTAGGCGAGCACAGAGAAACTTTCCCCCTTTCAGCGGATGAATGTGCAGACAGCCTTCTGGTGACAAACACATCAGCACATCATCATTCTGTGCAGTTTGGCTCAAACATCAAAGTGAAGGAACAAAGAGAAAAAAGTACTTTTTGAATGAAGCGGGGCTTTAAGTGAAATATAGACACATTCCTGTATTGTATTATGATTAAATCTTAGTTTTGGGTGGTAGAGGTGGCATTGGCACAGCAAGTGTCAAGTTACTATCTCATGGCCATGCTGTAGCATAGATACAGTATGATCAGCCCACTCTCACACTCAACACGTTAAATACGGCAGCTTGGTCAGTGGCCGGAGCGTCAAACTATGATGGCATTTCTAGACGTGCCAGTCTAGCATAATGTTTTGATGTGCTGTAAGGTGATGTAGTATAAAGAGGAGGTAAGCCTACAGAGAAAGGAGGTTGGTGTGGGTTGGATGGGTCATACAGGACTTTCACACAGGAGACTGCTGTTTGCGGTGTGAAACCAATAGTCAGTGTTGACTTCTTTACACAACTACATAACTTATGTAACTAACTTATTTTAACCCAAACCATGATCTTCTACTTCTCTGACCAAGTAGTTTTGGTGCTGTTCCACAACGTTAACCACGTGTTCGTCTAACCAGACGTTGCATATTATTATTGATAACTTGGCCACAGAGCCTGGCATGTGCAAAACGGATGCTAAGAGGTACCTACAGCGTCATAGCTTGAAGCATCCAGCCGGTGACTAAGTGGCTGTAACTGGGAGTGAGAGCCAGTTGATGTGATTGGACCTGACTAGTCAGCTGATAGCCAAAGAGCTAGCGAATTAGCCAACGCCAATGAATAATCAAAACGCTCTGCACCGGTTTGCAACGTTTTCTTATTCAACCACATGTTTCCTTGCTTTTGCAAGTGGCTTTGAGGTATGTTTTCTCCCATTTGGTGGGCGTGTCAGAGAAGTCACCCAATCTGTGACAGTTTGTAAACACTTGTGTTAAAAAGACAGTAAAAATCAGCACACTTGCGTACAAAACGGTGTGTTCAAGGCACCACCATTTCCTTTGAAATAAGCATTTTGCTACATTTCTCTTCACCCAGTTCTCTGCCTGAGCTAATGCTACACTCCATCACTGGTTCCCGTAGACTGCACTAAGGTCAGTTTTAGTCAGCTGTGCTGTATGGATATCATCAGGGTGAAACTGGTCAATACAAACAGTTATACATGTACATACTCCCATATCTCTTAAGAGACTCCACTACAGATTGAGTAAAGGAGAGAGGATGTCTGATATGACGATAGCCACTTCATCATGATGAAAGGGGCCCCTTTCTTGCAAACAACAACAGCCCTCACATATCAGAAATCCAAGACATAGACAAAACAACAGCATGCACTACAGTCTGCGCTATCGTTAAATCAATTGACATGGCAGCACGTCTGCAGGGCTGAACTTTGAAAGTAGACCAGAGGACTTCAAGTTTCACTCGCGTGAATTCTCATTGCCCTCCCTCATGTCTTCAAACTACCGATTCTCCTTCAACAGTGAGTGTTTATACGGGTGGGAGAGTGCGTTTGCGTGACACCGATCATAGTCTGCATAGGCCGGGTTATTCATTTAGCAGGAAACACAGTTAATATACTTTCAAGACACATTCCGTCACACAGAGTCTAGTTTGTGGCAGGACAGAAAGCGTGAAATAGCACCCACACACAACCTCAGAGACAAATAAAAGCTGCTGATTTAGTGCCACAGAGACTGAATAAATTTGAATGAGTAACGGAGGTAGAGTTACCCTCTGTGCAGCCAGTGAGCTCAGTAAGTCTTTATGGTGTTGATTAATCTTTATAGTACTGTTGTGTAATACTGATTACACATTAAGAGCTCATTAACCTTCAGTTTCTGAATGTCAGCCAACCTGCGTCATAGAGAGATGCACAAAATGCTGAGCAGGTGGTTTAACTGTTGTTCATCGAGAAAATGATCCCGCATGTAACTCCCTTTAAAACCTCAAACTGTCATTTTTAAATTTAATTATTTGCCGAATGCTTTTGTCCAAAGTGACATACAAATGATGTATAAATGATACAAATTTTACAAAATGCTCCTAAAGCTATTCCTTTAATATGTTTAATATATTTTCAGAATAAGTCTAGACACCTAGAGAAATGGCATCCGTTAGCATGTCCGTGGTTCTACAGTATCTGTTCTAGGACACTAAGAAAAATTATTTGAGACTCTTTTGAAATTGTTCTGAAATCTGTATTTCTGCAGGCTTTCAACACACAGCAAATATGTGTGTTTGAAAAGACAGAGGACAGTGTGTTCAGGGCTGTAAATACCACGGGAGATTCTGTTCAACAGGACACTGAAAAACTGCACAGACTGAGTAAAACAAACAAACAAAAAGCTAACTTTTATTGAGCTCAATATCATTTTTTATCATTTTTTACAATGTTTCCATCATGCCTTTGTGTGATGTAAACAGGAATTCCATGAGTTCACTGTGGGCCACACCTGAGCCCAGTTTTTTTTTTTTTTTTTTTAAATCTGAGGTTGGATCATTTTAAGAATTTTATTATTGATGTTACAGCAGCATGTAAAGCTATGGTACATTAGCAAGTTGCATTTCCTGTTTGTACTGTTGCAATGAATGTACATGTACTGGATTTTTTAAAATTGTAACGAAAAGCAGATTTCTGGGTCAATGACAAACTGCTGTCACTCTAAAGGGTTCAGCTGATTCCAATAAATGTGTCAATGTTTTGATTAAATGATGTGAATTTTGCATCAAATGGTTCAAAGGGTAAAAAAACAAGGCAAAAGAAAAGCACCTTCCTAAATGTATTTACTTACTTTTGCCTGGATTTATGATAAAATAACTGCACTGTTGATCTTAGATATTTGGAGTCTGCAGCTCTGCAGCTTTTACTTTGAAGTTCCAGCAGATTGTGCTGGTGCAGAAAGTTAAAGGGTAACTGTGCATGAAGATCTGTGGTGGTATGTGGCTCATTGTTCCAGCTGCTAAAGCACTTTGCCTTTCTCTTTTATTACCGCTGCTCTTTTTTCCTGCTGCTAGTCCATGTGTAGGAATTATAGTATGAAAACACAAGTGACCTCGGTGCGTCACAGAAAAGTGGAGGAGGAAAGTGTGGACTTTCATTAGCCGTGCTCTTGATGGCTCCTGAAGGGGCTGTAATTGAAATGTGAGATTTCTTTGTGCTCCTGTTGCTGCAAGAAGGAAATCATGCTACTGTGACCTGCTTCCATGAGGCAGTCAGACCAATGAAAAAGCTTGATCACTTTTTAGGGCCAGAGAGTGTGACGTGTCTACATTAGGATGAGAATGTAACATGGAAATTAAACATGTGGCACACGTGTGTCATATTTTGTAGATGTTTTTCTATTTGCATTATGATAAAAATTGCCCAAAATGATGTTGAATGACATAAATGGTATATGATGAAGTCAAATGTGACAGGAAGTAAAATGAACAAATACTTATTTGCTGTCTTGCCAAGAATTTCATGAGAAGATTGATACCAACATCATATATGTGTGGTAAATATAAAGTCAGGAGACGGTTAGCTTTGCTTAGCATAAAGAGTGGCGGCAGGGGGGAACAGCTTGCCTTGCTCTGTCCAAAGATCACAAACTACCAGCACCTTAGAGGCGCTATAATGAACATATATCATTATATCTTGCTTGTTTATTCTGAACGAAGCGTACAAACCTCCCTCCACCGGGCCAACAAACAGCCCCTAAAAACGTGTCCTTTCTACAGTTCAGTTTTGGAAAAACAAATAAGAAATGTAACTTAGTGAACTTTATAGTTACTCTACAAGGTCAGTATAGCTGTTTCTACGCATATCATCACTAAAACTCGCTGTCATATAAATACAAACAGAGCACCTTGACCCCATGAGCTCACAGGGGATGTGAGGACAGACAGGAAACTTGACTGCAGTTTACCACCCGTATAAAGGAAAGACTGCTATAAATGCTCAAATGTGAATGGAAACAATGAAAAGGCAGTGACTCTTAAAATCATGAAAACCAATCGTCTCAATCAGCCTCTAATGATTGATCTTCATGCCAAAAAAAAAAAAAATTGTATTTGAAACAGTGAATGGGCAGCTGATGTCGCCTATACTGGTGCCGCAGCTGCTGGCATGGATACCAGCACTGGTTGCAAATCTGTAAACTATACAGTTTGCAGAATTGCAAACATGGTCAGCACCACAGGTACCACAGACGGCTGTTTGGGGGTTTTGGAGAGGTGTGAGTGTGTGTCTGATTTACTGAAAACGTGGAGGGTGCTTCTGCCTGAGCAATCTGCACGAGTCACTGTTACTTTCACATTTTCAGGGACTTTAGGCAGCCGGTTGAGTTTCAAAACGTGAAAATACCACATGTAGAGCTTCCGCGAAGCTAAGGTTCCTCCAAAAATATTACCATTGATGACAATTCTCTGGAGTAAAGCAGCACAGCAAATAAAAACTGATTATTTCTCTGCCTAGTCCTGTCACTAAAACGAGGGGAGACAACTGGCAAGAGGCTGAACAGAGCTACATAACTGCCACAGCAGGCGGCTCGGCTCTCTCCCTCTGCTTCTGAAAGTTATCCTCCCACCTCTGCAACTCCCTCTTAATCCACTACTCTCCAACTTGGCTGTAATCCTCTCATTTCTCCCGTTTCTCAGGTTCCCGCTCTCCCTCTGCAGCCTCTGCCTCCATCCCTCCGTCTTCTTTTTGACCGCGAGAGTCAGCGAAGCGAGTCGAGAAGAGAGAGCGCGAGGGGAAGTCGACTAATATGGTAAAAATCAAAAGGAGACACTTCAGTGAGGTTAAAGTGGGTGACCCCTTCTCTCCCCTCCTCCTCTACACAAAGAAGCCCAATAGAGTCCGTGTAAACACAGTAGGAACCAGGGCTTTGCAGGACTGAACAGGTTCCACATAAACTACTTCACAATGTGAGAAAAGCTCTCTGGGCACTTAAATCACCAAGATCTAATGTCTCTTCAATGATACAGATGTACACAAGTAAATGATACTCCCAAAAGATAATCCTCTCTGTTCAAAAGAGTTTCCCTTTTAGTTTTGATTTTTGATTGGCACCTTCAAAATAGCTTGTGTCTAGTACTATCTTGGCTAAGCACAGAGACTGGGAAATGTGTGAGCATGAAGAGTATGAAGATTCCCTGGAAAGGAAGGAAGAAGGAACCTTCCTGTGACAGCCCACCAAGCGGATGGTTATCAACATCAATTGAAAGCAAACAAAGAAAGAAAAGATAAAAACAACAGAGTCCGGCCCTGGTGTTTGGATAACCACAATGTCAAGCTGCTCCGGTGCTGGGAGAGTGGTGAGCAGCTTCCTCCGGGCCGAGGTGCTCTGCAGAAGTCAGAATAACAGGGAGTACATGTTGATGTGTATTGGTGGGGAACATGGGGGCATGTGGGTGGAAGTTTGTCTTCTTGTGCATGTGTGTGCGTTGGCGTGCGTGTCTATTTGTGACACATCCAATGCAGCAGGACCACACAGTCCTTCTGGTATGTGGGATTTCCAGGTTCAAAATAGGCTCCGCCGTGGGAGGAGGGTAGGAACCAACAGCAGAGAGAGGGGGAGAAAATGAAGAGGGGAGAAGGGAAGAAGGGCGGGGGCCAACACATGATATTCATGTTCACGGCAACTGAGGCAGAATGTTGCTGATCATTTTCATCTGAATGCTGTGTTTAATCTACCCACCTGTCAACAAGCACGGGGAAGTTTCTGTGGTTTAATGAAATGGGAGGTGTTACGGTGTGACAGATGGAAAGCTGCCAAGTCTGTTAAACCGCCACTGTTAACACATGGGATTACAATCCACAGAGGAGAGAAAGTAGGACTACCACCAAACTTATAAGGAGACTTAAACACATTACCCCGAAAACACTTTTTTACTATGATCATGTAGGGACTGAAAAACTAGATGGGACATTCAGTATAAAGTCAAACTGTGTAGTGAAGTTTATAAAGATTCCAAATATGTCAGGCTTCATTTTGTATAAAAGGATGCACAAGTCATCTGGAGCACAGTGCAGGAGTCTTGGGTTTGTGCTTTTGATGACAGTGTCATATGAAGGGCATTACTGCAATTTTGTACTGCACTTTGGTTTAAAAAGGAATGGTTGAAAGTGAAGCAGCAGAGGTCAAGACTTTTGGGTCCTATTATGGGAGCATGCATCCAAAACCACTAAATAACACACTTTCTATAATATTCCCATAATATTTAGTTTAATCTCAAACTCCACATCCCTAGTTCATAACACGGGCTTTCTGTTAAAAATCTTAATGACACTATTGGGGTTAATTTTATTAGACTTCAGAGAGCACCCCCAGAGAGCCACACAATAAATTAGACAGTGTGAATAATTCTCCTTGAGTCAAACAAACTGCATGTCTCCTATACTATTCTTGTTTTCATAAACATAACTTGATCATGATTAGAAAAAAGCTTCTGATGCACTGAACGTATATGATCACTATTACCATATGCCTATAATTTAGCAATAATGGTATAGAACCTTGAAGAAAAATGATTTTATGTGGAGGAGAGAATCATGTAGCCTACCTGGTGTATAGCAATTAAAGTTGATCTCAGAGTGGAGAAGATCTTTATAACTTACTTACTTAATGTTGGAAAACACGTGTGCTGTTTCAAACAAGGCACCACACCGTTAACTACAGGCAGCATAACGAGCATAGCTGAGCAGTGTCTCTACCGCTGTATGAGTCACCTGTTGCGCCTGGCTGTTCTCGGCTCTCCGGAGAGCCATGCGTAACTCGCTGGAAGGAAACTTTCCCAGGCTCCTTACAACTACAGAGCCCGCGTTAGATTTAAATACACCGAGAATCTCATTAGGAGTGCCGGAGGAGTTGCAGGGAACAGACAGAGTGTTGATAAAGTTGTTAAAAGATATGCGTAACTCACCAGTAGTCCCGGGCTCCAGCAGCACAGCACAGAAAAAGACAGATACAACTCCCCGTAGAGATAAAACACAGCGCGGACCCTCCATGTTTCTGTGTCCGTCCTCCAAAGAGTCTTATTCGGATTACAGGTCAAGTAAACGACAGTCCGCGGAGGAATGAGTTTGGCGTGTCCGCTGTCCCGTGCGCTCCACTCCGCTCAGCAGCTGGAGAGTCACTGCTGAACCGAGCACACACAGACACAGACACAGTCTCACACACACACACACACACACACACACACACACACACACACACACACACACTGCTCTGACAGGAAACCGGAGGAGGGAGGACTCTCTCTCTCACTCACGCTCTCTCTCTTTCTGTGTGTGTGTGTGTGTGTGAGAGAGAGAGAGAGAGAGAGAGAGAGAGAGTGTGTGTAATTACCTGTCCAAATACTGGAAATCGGAACAGTAAACAGCTCTGTATCCCACATTTACATAAACCCAGGGACATTAAATGTTGCCAACAGCCTCTCTGAAATACCACAGAGCTCCTACAGATTTTCTGAAAATGTAGACCTGCAGTTAACAGACTAACAGACAGCTGAAGAAAACGTACACTTTACAACACATACAAAAATGACTAAATGCATATACTAATCACTTCTTAGACATAAACTTTACACCTTGAGAGGCACAATGTACTTGCTATATTCTGAAGATTTTATTATTAAATGTATGATTGAAAGTGTCCAAAAATACTATATAAACTTTATAGTTTTTAGAAACATGGTTATATTAGTCACCACCACCGATACCACAGAGGTCACATCCTTTGTATTTATAGGGGAATTTGTGGGTTTCAGCAACGTACCGTAGAGGGAGAGCACATTTGAATTTAAAAATGTAGATGTTTGGTATTTTATACGATCTCTGGGTGCTTCTCCTTCCTCCCACAGTAACCTACCTGCATGCCTGTAGGTTACAGTTTAGTTGTGTTGTTTTTATTGCTTACACACAAAATCTTTACATATCACATGATTTTTGAGTCCATGCACTCAAAGATCAAAAATTCACAGCAAATCTTCAAAACTGACTCACACAGCTTTACTAAAATACCTATAGGTCCAAGGTCAGATTACCATATGGATATGAAAGCAATGGGAGCAGGAAGGAGAGGCAGGAGACGACGACATGTTCAAGGAGGAAGAGTTGGAAGAAGAGGAGGAGGAGGACACAGAAGTGAAGGTAGGAGAGCCATCTCTGATGAGATGAGGACCACACTTATTGATCATGTGATCAACCACAGGATGACCATGACAGAAGCTGGACTGAGTCCAACCCAACTTGAGTAGCTTTACAGAGGTATCCATAATTCAAACCTTCAGAAATGTGAACCAGTATGCAACTGATGACTATTTCAGCATTACAGTGTTGCACTGTGAAATGTGTATTACTCCATAGTACTTACATAAACATTTGTAGTTCCAAGCCATCCATTTGATGGCAAGGTGACATTTGAGAGAAACTCGATGCAACACTACTTCCAGTCCTTCAGACGCATGCAGTATTTACCGATCCGTATATATTCTTTTGTGTGTGACAGAGAGTATTAGCGATGGCTGACCATGTAACTCTCCAGGGGTATATTAATGTCGATGAGGTTGGCTTCAACCTCACCAAATCCAGGGGCTGTGGGAGAAATGTAGGACAGAGAGCAATTATCAATGTCCCTGGACAGATGGGTAAAATATAACTATGTGTGCTACAAACACTCACACACAGAACAGTGTCCTCCATCACCATGCCACACTGGGCTTACTCTTCTGGATGCAATTCTCTCGACCATACTGGAGTTGAGGTAATATGGTCCAATGCTGGTTTGTCACTCATCCACAGTTTGTAGTTGTGTACCCACCCCCATATTCCCAAGAGAAAATATATCTTGTCAAGTGGACAAAGTATTGAGGAGGAGAGACGAAGCTTAGCTCTGGACCAGGTTGGACCCCCTTTTGCCTTCAGAACTGGCTTCATTCTTCGTGGCATACTTTCAACAAGGTGTTGGAAACATTGGTCAGAGACTTTGGTCCAATTTGACACGATAGCATCATGCAGTTCCTGCAGATTTGTGGGCTGCACATCCATGATGAGAATCTCCTGTTCCACCACGTCCTAAAGGTGCTCTGCTGGATTGAGATCTGGTGACTGTGGAGGCCATTGGAGTCCAGTGAACTTATTGTCATGTTCAAGAAACCAGTTTGAGCTTTGTGACATGGTGCATTATCCTGCTGGAAGTAGCCATCAGAAGATGGGTACACTGTGGTCATAAAGGGACGGACATGGTCAGCACCACAGGTACTTACTCAGGTAGGCTGTCACCTTTAAACAATGCTCAGTTGGTACTAAGGGGCCCAAAGTGTGCCAGGAAAATATCCTCCACCCTTTACACCACCACACGCAGCCTGAACCGTTGATACAAGTCAGAATGGATCCATGCTCCCATGTTTTCACACCAAATCCTCCTCTGATCTCTGGCATCAACAAGGCATTTTCGTCCATAAAACTGTCACTCAGGATATTTTCTCTTTTTCGGACAATTTTCTGTAAACCCTAGAGATGGCTGTGATAATCCCAGAAGATCACTTAAATCTCCTTTCTTCCCCATTCTGTTGATCGCTTTGAACTTCAGCAAGTTGTCTTGACCACATCTACATGCCTAATGCATTGAGATGCATTGAGTTATATATATACATATCCTTAGTGTTATATAGTTTTTAATTATAGGTCCTATATAATGAAAGATTTAAAATGAGGTCCTTAATGTTTTTCTTATTTATCTCAAAGCTTTCATTTAGGCTTCTTGGAATGATTGGCTGCTTTATTCTAAAATGAAGCTGTGCATAAGGAGTGGTTGGGAGTGCCTACCTGTGTGTGTGTGTTTGTGTCTTGGTGCAAACATATGTGCATGTGTGTGTGAGACTGATGAGCTTGCTGACTGATGAGTGACAGTGTTGGCACAGATCTCAGCAGTATTTTGATGGCAGCACACAAACCAATCCGAGTGACAGAGAGATAATAAAGCTGAGCCTGTCTGCCTGGTCATATCAGGCAGCAGGTCTGAACATGCTGCTCTCTACCAACACTGGAACAGAGCCACACACTCTCTAGAGTCTCACAGCCCCTGTCGACCCCTCTACTCACCAGTCCTCTGGAGTCCAGCTCCTTCAGCCACAGGTCAGGGCCCAGTGGGTTGGAGCTCTGTTTGTTCTTGGGTCCCACATGACAGCGATAGTAGAATATTTTTCATAGCCTGGGACAACAAATAAACTAAGTTTGGCTTTATGTTTAAAAAATAAGTCCTTTTATAATAAAGACACAAGAAGGGGAATTCTGGGGTTTATAACCTTTTTTATTGGTATTAAGATTCATCCAACAATGTTCTCAATTAAATTATTGTTATTTACCTCTGTGATGCAGAGATATTCAGTAACTAATATTGTGGACTATTACTTGTTCATGAATTAGCATTTCCTGATTTGTGTCTTAGACATTCCTTGGTAACAAACCAAGAAATGGTGCACCATCTTACCCTTTGTACACTCATTATTATCTTGGTCACCACACTTATTGCTACAATTCAAGGCTGCATGAATTCCAGCTTAACATCCCCATCCCAGTTAACATGCGGTTGTGATGCCGGTTGGATGTCCTGCCAAATTATCTGAAACACATTTGGAAACATCTTATGGTAGAGAAATGGACATTCAATTAAGGGGCAACAGCTCTGGTGGACATTCCTGCAGTCAGCATGCCAATTGCATGCCCCCTCCAAACTTTTGGAGTGGCCTTTTATTGTGGCCAGCCTAAGGCACACCTGTGCAATACCCATGCTGTCTGATCAGCATCTCAATATGCCACACCTGTGAGGTGGATGGATTAAAAAAAAAGGAGAAGTCCTCACTAACACAGATTTTGACAGATATCTGAACAATATTTGAGAGAAATAGGCCTTTTGTGTACAGAGTAAGTCTTAGATCTTTGAGTTCAGCTCATGATGAATGGGGGCAAAAACAAAAGTGTGCCTTTTATAATTTTGTTCGGTGTATGCCATGTGCATCTTTTTATACACATTCCCCCAAAATTCTGTCTATCATCTTTGGAATTATCGTAATCCCCTGTTTTCCCCTTAACAGCATGAGTAATGAGCATGAGTAATGTAATGACTAACCCACCAGCAAATCAACGGCGGTTTCTGAAAAGCACCTCACAAATATACAATGTCATTTCAAAGAATTCTAGAACAGCTGGTTACTATTTTTTTAACAAATGATTTACAAAAATCAAATTACACATTTGGTGCTTTAGTGTAGTGGGTCTCAAAGTGGGGTCCATGAGGTGATTCCTTTATATTTTTTTTTATATCTTGTCAATTTGTTTTATTTTAGATTTATATAAATCACCAAAGAAAAATCCTTGTTAATCAAATTGGCAATAAAACTGCTTCTGATTCTGAAAGCAATCTGTTTGTCAACAGAAACGGTGGTCCGTGGTCTAATTTGTCAGTTTAGGGGTCATTGAAGTGCAAAAGTTTGAGAACCACTGCTTTAGTGAGCATTTCCAACAGCAGGACAGTGCTAAAAAAAACCCTGCAGTGCGTGTATTTACGGTAATGAAGGAACGTGGCACTCATTGACATTTGGGGGGGTGGGGGTTCAATATTTTTTGTATTTTTTGGACAACAAAAGAGGTCTTTGGCAGGAAGAAGATATATCACAGAAAATACTTGAGAATAAGACAAGAAAAAAACATTAAAATTCACGAAATAAAGAAAACATCACCAGCCTTATCCTTTAAATGCTTTACATATTTTGACAATTACCTGTCTGATTGCTTATGTAGTATTATCTCCTTTGTAAAAATATCTGCCTGTAAATAAAAGCCTTGCAGAGTTCTAAAGTGTGACGGTCAGGCTCCATGTCAACCCAAACAATATCTAGGCCAAGACTTTAATTCCATTCTTTGCAGCAAGTATACTAAGGCCTAAAAATATCATACATTCCAGTCTCAAGCACCTACAGCTGACACCTGAACCATGAGGAATAAAAAACACACAAAGTGAACCCTTCGCCGAAGGAAAAAATCCAAATGACACCACTGAAAACCACACTGCATCTCCTAATATTGAAATATTGATAAATGATCACAATACTGTGCACTATAAATCTCACCGACCGCGGACTAATATGATTTATGATAACTGCTGATGGAAGGGAGTAGTCAGGGTTGCTGCAACATTAAATGAGACCTCTGCTGTCAGTCAGAGAATCTGAAACCACAGAACAATGTATTTCCCGAGCCCCTGAATCTTCCAACTGTGGATCAGCCAGGGTCATAAGTGGTACACTGAGATCATGGGTGTTACTGGATGCATTCAAGTTCCAAATTGAGAGGCGTTTAGAGCATAAATTGATCCCCAAGACCTAGAATGATGTATAGGGTGTGTCAGTGTGTGTAGTTGTGGGTGTGTAATATCTTTATTATTAATTCTAGCAGTTGTCTATCTCTAACAAGCCCAGTGAGCTCAGTTCAGGACTGTACATGCTGGTAAACACCTGCCAACGGACTCCATTAAATCTCAGAATAAGTTGGTCATGTTTGTCACGTCCTAACAGTGTATGATAGTTAACAACCTAAAGTTCTCTGGACCATTGTGTGAGGCGCTCTTTGCCAGGGGTGTTTCACAATAATGGAAACTTGGACGATGATGAGATGTACTTATTGGCTGAGTGATCGAGCTATTAAAAGAATATTTTATTTTGATTCATGTGGCATCTGTTTTGTATCTTTAGCCCCAGAGGACATATAAACAGATACACCATGTTTTGTAGGATTGGCTTATGAACAAAATCGTCCATGTCGGACCCTTTAGTCCATTTGCTGAAATGGTGCAAGCTAATTCTCTTTTATTTAGGATGCATTATATTATAGACAGAGGACAGAACTTTTAGTAATGAAACAATGTCTGAGGTCTTCAGTGAAGATTGAGACATTTTAAAAGAACAATTTATATAATACTGAACCTGCAACCAAATCAACATGCAGCTATGAAACGTGATATCATGGAATGGCATATTACTGTAAGACTGAAAGGTGGGACATTTTAGTGGTCCTCTACCATAGTGACAAAACATCTAAAGATTTTGTATTGCAGTGCTTACACAATGCCAAAGGGAGGGAGCATTTTGGGGGCACTGACTGTTTAAATGAGAAGGAAATTTAGTTGCACATGAGTGAACTGTTTTGGGAGAGATATGAGCCTTTGCAGGCCATGTTGCTTTTTGCAGCCAGAGGCACCAGATGTTAGTATATTTGGGCGATAGCTAGCTTGGTGCATCTGTAATTCACGTTAACTGTCATTGTAACAGGGCTGACAACTTTGTCTAGCAAACACCAGTCCTAAAACTAAACATACTCACCAGAGAAAGTGAACAGCCAATTCCTAATAAGCTTTTTCAGCGCTGGTTAAATTTACAAAGTGCTGTGGGTACGAGTCACTCTAACCTGCTGCTTCACCTTGGATGAATATTTGACAAAGCTACTGCCTTGCTTAGCAATATGTACATAAGATCAAGTTCAACCAGGAAGTTATTCTGTAAACTGTGATGGATGTTTACAACAGACAGTCGATCTGCGCCGGCCCTAACAGTGTTGGAGCCCTAGGTGAGATCTGAAATTGGCGCCACGAGTCTTTTCATGTACTGATGGTTTGTGAAACCAAGAGCACGTTTTGAACTACTGCTTATGCTTTCATTCTGAGCATCATCCGTTTGGTTTGCTGTCATCAAGTGTGACAGCAAACCAAACGGGAGAAAACAGACAGCAAGAGTGGTTTGACTGACCACAAAAACAGCTGTGTCAGATAAAACTTGTGCACATGGCTGAGAATCTTTTGGTTTTTGAATATGCAAATTAAAGCTCTGTACCATGAAGCTAAAAAAATCCATTTGACAAATTTTGTGTCTTTGAGATTGTTTGCATGGTTTGACAGTAACTGAACTATCATGTATCAAATTACCTTGACTGAAGTGGATCTTTTTAACACAGTTGGCCTCTCAGACATAATCAAGGGCGAGTTCACACCTGGAGGTTCCTGAATCGAACCAGCATGAGGATGATAATATTGTTTCAGTTTTCCAGCTGGTTTGCATTAACAAAGGCAAAGTTTTAAATGGTAAAAGTGTAAACAAAGACCATGTGATGGAAATTGTTTGGGTCCGAGTCTGGATGCCCAAACGAACCGCACCAAGGAGTAAACACTCCAGGGTTCTGTATAACTTGAGTAAACAGGTTCAGTGTGAACACACCTTAAATCATTTTGTAAAGTTTTATATTAACATTACATTTCATTAACTAATCCCTATATCATAGAGGTTCAGCAGTTCACATGTGAACAGTAAACTGTGATTTAGGACTAATCATTCATTTTCACATCTACAAAATCCGATTGATTGCATGGTGGGATTGTTTCTGGACACCACTTTTTGTTCCATTGTGGACTTTTTAATATACTGCTTACATTTATACACTCGGAATTCAAACACTCAAACAAAATATTGGACAGAAAACATATAATAGCGAGTTCATTTGGCCACTTCTCGTGTATGAATCGTCCAGACTGCCTGTAAAGACAATCGGCCAAATGAGTACGACATGCTCAAAGTGACCTAAAACAGAAACAGATTAAAAACAGAAACAGATTTTTTGAACGTTGAAGATTACTTTCTTTATTCAGATTAGGAGATTATTAGTACATCATGCTAGCTACTTGCAATACTAACATGCTAACATATTAACTAGGTAGACAAATAACATGAATGTCTGTACATTGTTGCAGTCCATCTAATAGTTGTTGAGACAACTGAAAAATAAAAAAGTCAACCTCATTGTGGTACTAGAGGGAAAGTCAAGGGATCATCACTAATGTCATTTTCCATCCAGGAATCATGAATGGTAGTAGGATATTTCAGTCTGGACCAAAGTGGTGGATCCACTGACCGTCCAATAAAGTTACAGAGGTCTTCCTTTCTTTCTTTTTTTTTAATGTCAGGCACTTCTTGCCATCTTCTTCTCAGGGCAGACAGATGTTAGCATTTTTTAATGATTGATATGATTTTTATATGTTTTTTATAAAATGAATTACCAAGGGAGGTTTTCAACACAAAGGTAATTCTTTACTATGTAAAATGATGCTCTTCATAATCAGGTGATTCTGCAGCAGCTCTGGGTGAGCTGGCCAAAAGAGCATTTAGAACAGTTATCAGGACACTCTTAGTTAGTCCAAATGTCAACACTTGTCTGGAGTGAAACATGGCCAGTCACAGTTTTTGAGTCCTTCACTTCAGCTATTGTCTGCTCTCATGTTCATGTGTTCAGAGTGCTTTGTGGGTGACATCATGACAGAGTGCTGTCGCGGGCCAAAGAGATTTCCCAGTGAAGGCAGGGGCAATAGAAACTTGGAAGTTAAAACAATTTGTATTAACCACAAAGTTAATACACATTGTAAGTTTGTCGTAGTTGATCTGACAGAGTGATTGTAATTTACACCTTTTTTTGTCATAGGTATCTGGTTATTCCATGCTTTTGTTTTTAGACCACAGGCTGTATCATGTTACAGGGTGTAAAGGAAACATTCACTACAGACGTCAAACTACACTTTCCCCGTGTGTGAGAGTTTTGTTTCTCATCACAGTGGCGTCGCAGAGGAGAAGGTTTGGCATCAGTTTCTGAGTAAGCACTTATCTGAGGTGCTGACGAAACAAGTGGAAGGGAGGAAAAAGGTTTGATCAGAAGAAGGTTTGAGTAAAAGCCAGAAACACGTTCACAGCAGGGTGAGGTGTGAGCTTGCTGTAAGAAGCATGTCAAAGCCTGTGTCAAGTCATTTTTGATGACAATCTGGTAAGCGTGTGGTGGTGTGAAGTCTGTGTCTTGTATGAAAAGTCCCTCTGTGCGCATCTCATTATACAAAACATAAAGCAACCCACATACACCCACTGACAACAGTATAGATATAGATCAACATGCACACATGTGTCACACGGCACAGAAACAACTCCTCAGTGAGTCAGATCCGCCTTTCTTTCTTTCTCTTTCTCTCTATCAACACACTTGCATTCCTACAGGTTGAAATGACTTGTCACCATGACAACCTCAACCTCAACAAGCAGCGACTCACTGAACTCTGCTTTTTACTGTATGTCCAAAGCTAACGCAAATACACAGTTGTAGAAGTAGTCCCTCATAAAGTTGTTTGCTGATACACACATTAACGGTAAACCATAGTTATTAGCAGGGTTACTTTAACTAAGGCTGCCAAAGCACACAGTTGACCTTCGCACATGGTGGCATGATGCAGTGGTGTGTTTGTGTGTGAGTGTGTGCTAGCTCCTGGAAGTCCAGCAGACTCCAGAGTGGAATGTTGAGAACAGCTGTGGACTCGAGTAAAAGAATTTACACAGAAACATAACCTCATGATGGTATCACACACACACACACACACACACACACACACACACACACACACACATTTGTTCCACTATCCCCATGGGGACATCTTGTTGTTGATATATTCTTACCCTAACTTTAACTATCATTTAACTAACTTTAACTATATTAACCTAAATGTACCTGAACCTTAAAACCAAGTCTTAACTGTCAAAAAGCAGTCTGTACCCGAGGGGACCTCAATTTTTGGTCGTGAAGTGAGTCCCCATTGGTTAGGGTGCATTCAGGTTAAAGTCCTCACTGAGATATACGAGCATGAAACACACACACACACACACACACACACACACACACACACACACACACACACACACACTCCAGTCTGTGCAAATATTTAAAAGTAGCAAACATCAATTTGGCTACTTAAGCCTTTTTTTATTTGTACAAACATGCATGAAAAGAAACATCCAGATCATGTCCTAGATATTTCAGTAAATTTAATATTGGCCAGTTTTGTTGCTAAATGCCCATATTTGTACTGATTGATTACAGTTTTATTCAGTTTACACAAGCTTAAAGAAAAGAAAAGGGGAAAAAAGCCTACCTAAATTAAGTAAATGTTACTGACTACAATTTCAAGGTTATATTTATTGCCAAAGCTAAATTACATATCTTTTTGAATACAATGAACACCCATTTTATGTGTAAAACAAAAATAACCAAATAATCAGAAACATATATGTTAGACTTAGAGTACAACACATTCACACCAGATTCACACATATTCTCTCTCTTGCTCACTCTTCCAGACAAGTCCATACATGCAATATTGTCATCAGAGCAGTTTGTCTTCACATTCTGAACAGGGCAGGAAGCAGTAGGGTTTGAAAGACAACTAACTCCTAAAAGAAAAAAAACATTTCCACAACAACATTGAGATGTCAACGCGCTTAGCTTCATTTCTGTGTGTTGTTATCCAAACCCGGGAGGATCTTCTAAAAGGACTCTACATCTATGTTCTCCATTCCTATATAAACATCCTCATGCACACAAGCACACACATAATTGTGTCACTCTTTAATCCACACATCCTGAGGTGATTAGTACCACACATGGGGTTTTGAAAATGGGGCGTGTATGCAATCCCCGGTCTCTCACACATGCACAAACACCCATTCACACCACTAATTGAAATCAGTCATTTGCAGTGTGTTGAAATGCGCCCACTGTGTGCCTGTCCACCTGTTGTCTTGCGGATTGAGGGAAAGCGCTAATGTTGCATCATGTGGCTGCAGCTTCAACTGTTCATTACATAACCAGAATACAGGGGAAAGAGGAACAAATGAGTGAATGAACGAAATGCTGACAGTAGCTTGTCCACACAAATACTCTCCCATCTCAACCTCATCATCAGTTTGCCACATCCCTTATGGATATCCAGAGAAAGCGTAAGTGGTAACTTTATGTGAGACTGCACAACAGATGCTCATTACCGTCCCAACATTGGAACCTTATTACTTTCAGCTGACATTTGCCATCACTGCTCGCTTTTCTGTGCTTTTCCCGAACATGTTTTGCTCCTCTGTCCATTGTTCCCGGCACTGTTTTGAATCATTCCTTGTAAGAATATAGAGGTCAGACGTTTCACATTGGCCTCAGTGGAAACTCAAGACCCTTTCATCATATCCTCACTCAGCAGTTATTAATGCTGTGGGAAGTACCCTCCACCCACTTCTCCCATCCAGTGGTATCCTCCATCCAGGAAGGAGCATTGTTCATTCAAATGACTCATCTAGTAACACTCTATGAGAAATACAATTCAACACTGAAAGTAATTGTACTCAGTTAAATTCCATTTCCAGCATCACTGCTCATGAAATCAAAAGGATTTACCCCCTTGAGGGAATGCATTTTCAAGCCTATCAGATAATGATATATATTGTGTGCATTGTTGAAATTTTGAGCAGAGGAGGGTGCTAGATATAGTACTCTGCTTAGATTTGAATTTTCCATGTGTACAAGTGGAAGATTTGCCCAGATGGCAATGGCAGAAGAAAATCAGGGGGTCATAGGAGTCATATCAAAATGCAGTTTTATGGCAGCTTGGATATTGCGCAATTTTGATCTGGTTGACAGGTCCCACAATCAGCAGGGCAAACAAGATGAGGAATCTATAGAGCAGTGGTCAGCAATAAGTTACCTGTAGGCCAAAGATGGCAACAGTTACTCACAACCACGTCCTCTGAAGTGATTGTGCCTACAAAATAATAGCGCAAGAACATCTTAGCAACAGTACTTCATGTCTGAGCTTTTACTGTGAAAAGTTCTGAAGGAAATTCCAAAGAGTCTCTGGCTTGCTTAACACACCTCTGAAAAAGCCGTCAGAAAACTGGAGATCGGGTTTCCCCTGACTGAGAAACACAGGTAATTCGCTCTGCCTGGAGATACTGGGGAAATGAAAATAAACAAAAGTACAGATCATTTGGTCATAAAGCTAAGTATTGGACAAATTAAAAATTTTAACTGATGATAAACTGAGTGTTATTTTCAGTGAAGCAAGGACAAAGGAAAACAGGATCAATATTTACTTGTTAAATCTTCTAACAACGCAACCTAGGATCGTTATGAGCCGATGACTTATGGGTTCTTAAAATCAGATGGAGTTGAGTAAAAAAAAACAGGATTGTACGTTCATAATAATCCGGGTTTATTACACTAAAAAAGTAAAATGTGTGTAAGGGTGTTCCAATAAAAATTGCAGAGTTCAAGACTTCATTTCCTGTTTTAAAGTCATTGGGGTACAAGTCCAACCAGGTTTTGGGTACAGCCATTCTCCTCAGTAGCCTTGAATTAACTCGCAATGTCAACTCAATACTCCTTCAGCCAGGACTGGATTTCCTGGGCCACAGCTGGCCACTAAAGACCCAGGCTGAAGTAGGTTTGTGTTGGCAGCACTAAAGACACCAACATCGTCTACCCTTCGGCTGCTGATTGGTTGAAGTAGTTCCACTCTTGTATCTCAGTGGCCGCAGAAACTGTCACCAGCTCACATCTACACAAGCAATCAAAAATAAAGTCAAAAACATGGGGAAGCGCACAGGCAGCATGCAATAAAGTCAATTAAACCTGCTGCAACAACAAGACAACTGAATCTGTAGGGACGAATAAAAGACCCTGCCTCCTAACCATACATTAATCGTAGTTTAATTAATGGCACCTATCCCAAACATACTGTGGTCATCATGTACAGAGTCTGTAGAAAGGGAGAATTTTAAAAATGTTGGCATTAGGTACAAAAAAGTTGTCATTGAACACAATCCTGGATTTTCCAGAATCGTGGAAATTGGACATTCCTGTCTGCTGATAGGTTTGGAAAGACAGCAAGCTAAAGGACATAGTTCACCATATAGTCTGACAAGTTTGTTTGGCAAGTCACAGCATGATCACCATCACACAATCTGACAAAGTAAACATGTAAAGGTTGTGTAGTCTGACACAGTCTCTCTAGTGGAGACTGTCATGTTAAATTGTTTCGGTCCACAATATTTGGGCCATTTGGCAGCTGGGATGTGGAATGTTTTACCTCTGAGTATCAGAGGAATCAGAGTGCAGTGCTTTTAAACATTTAAAATTTTCTTTGAAACCGTGGTTGACTGACTATCAGGTATATAGACATTGAGCTAACCCTAGTCCCACGTAGACAGCGTGTGCTCTGTGTCAAACCTCGTTGGTATATTGCAAAGTATTGTTCTTCTGTTGTTAGTTCTTTTGCATTGTGTCACAAAGTACGGCTTTGATTTTTCACAGCCGATCTTTTATCTCTGTAACCTGCACATCACTAGTGGCCTCCGCCCAGGGACAACAGATTAAAGTGAGCTTTTAGCCATATTTAAATATGCCCTGGGGATACGCAGAGAAAGGTGAAAAAGTCACTCTGCTTCAGTAGCTGCATTTGTACATGTTTTTTTAATTTAATTTTTTAAATGTATCTGCCACAAGTTGTTTTTACATTCAGACATCCAGATGAAGGCAGGAAACCAGATGAAAGCCTGAACAGTGAGAATGCTGTAAATGGAGCTGACAGTGTCACACATGGAAGGAATGAAGCATCATCTGGGAGCAGCAGAAGAAGTGGGTTGACCACCCGGTCCCTGCTACACAACACCGTTGCCCTACTTGGAGATGATGGTGGATGAAGGCCAGGGGCCGAAACACACACTGATAGTGTTCGCATGAGAAACATGAACAGATTAAAGCTAAAGGAAGTCACCTCTGCGTTTGTGAGGCTATTGGTGGCTAACACTACACAACCCTCATTGATGGTTACAACTCCAACTTCAACATTCTCTTTCAAGCACAATCCCTGACTCTTTTGTTTTCTTTTCATCCAGAGACAAACAACATTTGATTCCACTTTATACTCTGACCCCGCATGCTGGCAGTGTTTGTCAAGAGAAGCTGCTAGCACATTCTTGACACTAAAAACTAATGGATCTTACTTGAACCTGAGAGAAAGGAGGGAAGCAAATAAAGGTAGGAATGAAACCTTCAGGATCATGGTGTATGTTAGTGACCAAACATTTAAATTCTGTCTGAGGGGCCTGGCTGCTCTGCCACTCTGGGGAAAAGTCTGCTAACCGTAATCCAGCAGCTGTCTCTACAGAAACCCTAAAAAGTAATCCAGGGATCATCGTATCTTCCTCTCTAATCGTTTGATCAGATCTTTTTGGGATCAGAGGTAGCTAGCAATTACCAGATAACAGGAACTGATGAGTGTGTGTCAGGATGTGTTTCCGTGTTTTCTAAGACACACAGACAAACCTGCAGTCATCAAAACGTATCATTTCGGTTAATTATTATTATTATCTTATTTGCGTAGTTTAGCCTCCATTACCATCTATAATAATAACATTTTCTCCCCAAATAAATTGCTGTGATGTAGGAACATGGCAACATTGCAAAGAAGTTGACGGGCAACAAACACAAGCCGTCTGACAATCACAGATTTTAAACTAACAGCCCAGGTTAGCTAGACTTATTTGGAAAAGAAAATGTAGACCAACAGTAAAATGATTTCCCAAACTGTGAATTCCTGCTTCAACTTTTCTCCACATAATTCCACCATTACTTCGAAATAAAGATGTGAATATAACGTGAACTGTTGGCTTGTTTACAACCTGTCAGATTGTCTGAGTGCTCATGCTGTGTTCTCAGATCTCAGCAGTTAAGTTTGTTAGAAGAAAGTTCTCATAACTGATAGAAACAATAGTTAAAACTACAAAAACATGAACCAATATCATATGACAACAACCATACTACTAAAACTGTTCTAATAGGTTGCATTTTTGGTGCTTACAACATCCTCTGAACGAACACCGCGGGAAGTAAGTTATTAGATCCTTTATTATCCCTGAAATTTCATGCAAATACGTATCCAGAACACAACCATGTTGGAGACAGTGTGGGCCACTGTAACCTGATACTTCCGCTTCTTCAATTTCACTCTCCCTTTTCAATTCTAGCATAACTTTCATTAGGTGTACGAGTATAGTTTGATCTGGTTATAATGTATCTGGACCACAATATATAATTTCCGTCCCTCCAGTTAAAACTCCTTTACTTCTGAACTCCTTTAGCCTCTCTCCTGCACATTGGGCTGCACTGACTGTTGTGTTGGTGCGGTTCCATGGCATCAAGCCAGGCCAGACCAGGCCAGGCAGATAGAAGTCTAGAAAATGTAAATGCCAAAATCCAGCAAGCAACTAGGAACATGGCAAAGAGGCAAATTTGCAAACAGGAAGAAACAACAAAGGAAGTGAACTTGTATGCACGGTGAGTGGCCGATGAGGGAATGAGTTGCAGGTGATGTGTGGGCGCAGTACACCAGGTAACTGCAGGGCTGGTGAGAGAAGTGGGAACAGATGTAATGTAAATGGATGGGGCAGTCAGATGATTGGGAAAGGCATCTGGTGAAGGTTGCTTGAGGATGGCAGGTCTGGTGAGATGAGGGAAAGAACATGAGCTGATAGACCGGACAGATAGAGTAATGCAGAAACATGAGTGTGATTGAAGAGAGGGACTGTATGAGCAATTTGTGAAACCCTCTTCATCATCAGGTACTCCACAAATAATGGAGATTATTTCCCACTAGAACAGCTCTCCAAACCAACTATCTGGTCCTGCACACCCATCTTCTGTTGCACTACTGTCAGCAGAGTGTCTGTCATCTCAAGGCAAGCTTCCAAGTTAGCTATCCAGGCTTGGTGCATTTTGACTCTGCAGCAAAACTTCATCTTTAAACTTATTCATCTTAAAAAGTCTGATTTCACAGTTTTTTTTTTGCACATTTTTTTATATATTTGCTTAGATCCCGTCTCATATCGATCGGGATGTCTTCCAGCTCTTTTTTTGGGTTTTATGGATTTTCTTGCCAGTTTTATGCCTCATTTGCAATTTCCCTCTTTTCTGATTGAACTGAACTGATTTCAGTGCTAATTTATGTTGATAGAAGGTACTTTTAATACTGACTCTAAGGAGCTCACCACATGTCCATTTTGTTGTAGCTCCACCGGAAGTACCCAACCTTTCTAGTTTCTACTTTCTACTGTAATAATATTCACACATAAAGTCATGTTGAGTTAATAAATGAATGTAATAATAGCTAAATCTAATACAAACAAACTAATGTTTAATACAACTTAAGCTTCATTGTCTTAGCTCAGGTCATCTGTTGTGTGGTTTATGATAAAGACGACCGAGGGAATAGTTTGACATTTTGGCAAACTCCCTTATCTCTTGCCGAGAGTTAGATCAGAAGTTTGATACTACTCTCATATCTGTATATTAAACACGATGATACAGCAAAGAGACGACTAGGAAATTTAAGACTAATTAGTTTTAAAGGTGCTGGTAGGCAACCTTTTGAACAAATCGACAGTTTAGTTTGTCTTTAAGCTGTAATAGATGTTTAAAATAGACAGTTTGGGTGATTTAAATTTTTACCTTTTTCTTCTAAATATGTTAACCTTCCAACATCTCTGCAATTACTAGAGTATAGTGTTAATAATGACAAATAGAATCAATGCCAGAGCTACAAAAATAAAACCTAAGTTGTAGTAAACTGTGGTTTTTGTTTCCCTTAATGCTAAAGATCCTTTCCCAAGTTTTAAAGCTTTCATTTCAGTCAAAGTGTGCGCATCAAGGCCCTGCAACGGGACCGGCTTCGAAGTGTCAGTTTCACAGTGCAACGTTGCAAAAAGTAATACATCAGCACTCGAAATGAATCAAACATTTTTTCAGGAACTCACAATACATAGGTTAAGACACAGATATAGGTTTTTCTTGTTACTGGACAGTTTACAGTAAAGAGTGACGAGAAAAGTAGGAAGAGAGACAGAAATGGACTTCAGCCTGCGATGCTGAGCCAGCGGGACGTCTTTAAAAAATGCTAACATATAGCACTTTCATCTGTTTGTATCTTCCTCATTCCTCAGCCTTGTGACCCTGTGTTGTCATCCTGAACCGGGCCCTTTCAAACATTAGTCCCTAATGATAAGGCTGTCCTTATCTCTGTAACATATGCGGGAGGCCGGGATTCATGTGAGTATGGGAACAAACAACAGCTGATAAGAGCGGGCGGAGGATGCGGAGTGTGTGCACCCACAGTTATGCATGTGTTTGCATTTGTGTGTGTGTGTGTGTGTGTGTGTGTCAGTGTGTAGAAGGCAAGCATTTTGTTCTTGCAGGAGTCGTCCAGCCCCCGCTATAATGGAATGCGCCTCCACTGTAATGCACTGCACATACCATTATCTCACTAACAGGCACACACATGCACACCACAGTGCATTAACAGACCACAAAGCAATTTAGAGGTAACACTTCGTTATGAGCAGTGTCATTAATAAATCACGTTAGAACATCATAAAAGGGACAATAGCACATAATCTACTTTGTGCTTTTCACTTAAAAAACAGAGGAAATTAACAAAGGAAATGATGACAAGTGAAAAATTGACAGTAAAAATGAAACTTTGGATATTAATAGAATTATCTTGAATTTTGTTGCCCGTCAAACAGCTGCACGTCAGTGAGGAGAAAGGCTTTTCCACATAATTACTTTTGGGTTCTTCCTGCAGTTCCTCTTCTACTTCATCACTTATCTGGGCTTTCCTGGCACGGACGCAGGAAAGACAGACGTCAGCAACACAGTACGAGGCGTTGTTGGGAAAGGCCGCAAGGAGGGCAGGGTCTTTTGGATAGAGACAGATTAGAGTCTTTGGTGCCAAACACTACATCACTCACAACAAATAGGGAGCGAGAGCAGCTAGAATTTGGATGCAAAATGAAGAGCTATTATCATTAAATTTAATGGATTGAAATCGCTGCAAAACAGCACGCTTGTCAAAACAGTTTTCCCTCTCTTCAAGGGGGAGGCAGACGGAGGGTGGAGGTGAGGCTCAAGAGGGCGAGGAGAAGACTGGGAAAAGGAAAGGAGAGGAAATGAGGCCCTCATTTATCAAAACCTAGAAACAGGTTTAGATTTAAGCGCTGTGACCTGCAAAACTCTATTAGTATCTAATTTAAAAACTGTTGCAACATTTGTAATGATGATTTCAAATGCTTTTTTTGTGGTGTTGATGGACAATATTGTCTCATAGTGCAACACAAAATAGAAATGAAGGCGCTGTAGCTGCAAAAAGTGAAAAGGCTGTGGATGATCGACTGCGTGAAAAATTAAAGTTAAATTAAAGTCATAAATCCATGAGACAGCACTTTTACTCATCTGTAAAGTTTTTAGATTGGACTGTGTTGGCTCTGGCCTTGTACTTCCTGTTAGTACAAGACATGAAAGTCAACGGTGCGCTGTCAACATTTACATGTCTTAGTATGTTTATCGCATATTTAAATAATATTTTTGAATGGAGTGCTTTTCAAGGAAGATGCTCAATGTGTTTTCCAGGTAAAGTGAAATGAAAGGATTATAAGGATAACATTTAATAGCTATGCAGAAGTCCTCCAAAATAAAAAGGATGTAATTTTATTTCATTTTCTTTCTGATTCTACGCTCTCATGACGACATGGTGCTTTACAAAAGTGATTCCTGTTTCTGCCACCACCATGGTGAATGTTTCATAAAGCTACTTGGTTAAGATTAGGGAAGGGTTGTGGCCAACGCTGACTGTTTGTACGAGATGGGATCCAAAACAGCAGCCTGCTGTGTCAAAGTCCAACCCTGTCTCTTAGAAATAATGTTTATATACAACTTATCTATTTTGCCAATTTGGAAACATAATTGCTGCCTGATGCTCCGGCTTCCTCCCACTATCCAAAGACATGCAGGCTGGGTTAAATGGTGTCTCTAAAAAAATTCTCCTTAGGTATGGATGTCAGTGTGAGTGGTTGTCTGTCTATGTGTGGCCCTGCGATGGACTGGCGACCTGTCCAGGGTGTACCTCGCCTTTCGCCCAATGTCACCTGGGATGGGCCCCAGCCCCCCACCCCGCGACCCAGGATAAGCGGTTGACGATGGATGGATGGTTGAATTGCTGCCTGGCTTTTGTTTTGCTTTACAGGGATTGACAGCCTAAATGGATCATACAGCTTGGGACAGAATCATTCCTAAATTCTGCTTAAGTAATTCACTTATAGTAATCATATAATGGGCTTGCAGTGTTCCGTCTTTTCATACATGACAAAATATCGACAAAAGTTTGTTTTCAAACTCTGCTACCAGTTCAGCTTTGATAGCTTACAGTTTATTTTCAGGCCTGTGAAAAAGTTTGAATGGACTGAAACCAGCGCTGAGGCTTAGCCTATTTGCACTACTGACATTAATGTATTTGTAAACAGCACCATACTTTTTTAGACTATAGCCTAATAATAATTTGAACTACAGTACTGTATTACTGCATAGTGTATTTTAATTATATGCAGTACAGTAATTTGAAAAGCTTTTTAAACAGTAGAATCCAGTAAATAGCAAAGATGTCCTTTTTATTACTGTATATTCATGTAATTAATATACAAATGTCTATTAGATGGTAATCTGCATGATAAATTAAGAAAAAGAATTTGGTTATAATAAATCTGCTTATAGTGATAAATTTGAGGAGTCAGGGATGTAGAAGTTGTAACAAGTCCTCCATACAAAACAAATACGCTATTTATCATCGCCTTCCAAAAAAGCACATATAATTGTTTTCTGATTTGACTCCTTTCCTGATTGGACTTCAGCCGGATGATCTTGTTTGTAAGTTTCCTTCCAAAAACAAATGATGTTTTCCGGTCTATCACCACTATGTTTAAAGTGTGGTTAGGTTTTATTGGTTAAAGTCTTGGTTAAAACAAACCAATGTTGACTGTTGTCAGAATGGGAGGCAAACATTGGTCTCCTGTGTCCCCTTGAGGTTTTGTTGCTTCTATAGTGAAGTCATGCAATTTAAGTTGCTACCAGGCCTTGTCAGACAAAGTAAACTTTAGGTTTTTTAGTCACACTTATGTGACAAGAAAGTATTAATTATGTGTTTAATGATGTGTCTGCACAATGTGAATGTATAGCTCTTTACAATGAGAATGAAACTTGCTAGCAGGCAGTTATGTTGCATATAAAGTTAAACTAAAGCAATTTTGTGCCTGAGTTCAGTGTGTGAATTGGTTATGATTTTGATAATGATTCCAGTCGTAATTCTGGTTATAATTATTGCATGTATTCTGTAAGCTCAAGTCCAAGATTAATCAGCTTGTTGGAATGTGTGTACAGACTGTCTGACCAGATGTGAGTTTGATCTTCAGGATACAACCAAGACGATATCAATAAACACTGACAATGTTGGGGAAATGATCGTGCGGTTACTGCAAGATCCCATTTGTTCTTGTGCAAGATTGCTAAATGAGTCAGTGTTGCTGCACTCTTCCTAAACCTGAGACTGAAATCCTCCTGTCGCTATGCTGCTTTTTCCTGTAACCCTCCCTGCCTCTTTTTTGCCGCTGTGTGCCGTTTGACTCCCCGTCACCGCCTCCGCCTCCTCCCTGGCTGGAGGCTGGAGGCTGTGTGGATGTGCGTCTGCGGTCTGCCTCAGACATCAGATGTCACAGCTCAGCCTTGCATTTAGAGGTTTGGCCTTTCACCTCTGCTGTGAGTCCTGATGGGAGGGAAGTAGGCTACAAGACCTGATGATGGTCTGCTTTCACGCTTCATTCATGGAACAGAGAGCGTGTGAAAAGGGTTGACAAATGAACATGCTTGCACATGCTGTCCATACATGTAGACTGACACACACATACACATACAGACCATAAAACATGCGTGGCCAGTCTGGTCCTGGCTCAAGTTATCCCAGCTGCCTCTGGTTCAAATAGGGAGAGACAAAATAACAGCTGACGGACATTATGGAGAATCAAATAAGCGGATGTGCGTGTGCTCTGGTGGCTGTCGTTGGTTATTCCATTTTCACACATCACACATAAATCCTTGAAAGGCAAGATGTTTTTTTTCTTAATGCCATACAATCGCCTCATGCAGTTGTAGAGGTTGAGATGTGCAGCACGAGTCAGGTTATGGAAGTACAACCACACGACTTGTAAAACGCTTCCTCTCATTTCTCAAGTTGGCAGGACGGGAGTGCTCTGTGCTCAGCCGGCAAAACCATCACACACACAGAAAGGCATCTGCTCGAACGCTCACCCTACATGGTGCTAAGTGAAAATCAAGAGATGTTTTGATCTAAGAGAAATACCACTGGAGAAGGAAAGAAAGAAATCCGGATCCCTTTAAGTGCAGATCTAAAGGGAGAAAGATTAAGGAGACTAAAGAGCCCAAAAAGGACGGTGCTGATACGCAATAACACGGAAGGAGTACGTGCATGCTGCATGTTGCGCAGATTTTTAGCAATCAATAGAGACTGCTGGAACTGCAGGGGAGCAGGGGCTTCATCAGTCAGCAGAACATGATCTGTGCATGGTGCCGCCCTGTGATTTCCCCGCTGCCGCTGTTAATCTACTTCCTAACCTCTGCAGCTCTGCTTCTGCAGCCAGAACTAAACCCCTGAGGAGATGAGAGAGAAGGGAGGGGAGGCTGTTCTCACGCTGCCTTCAATTTTATAGAATTCAATTGTTATAATTTGGAAAAAATGAATTCTATAATTTATGGGTTTTGAGTTTGCCTTTAATTATCTTTGCCTTTTGATTTTGTTTTCGCAAATGATTTTGGTACAATAGATCAGAGGAACTATGCTACACGCTGTAATAGATCATTTGTGCAGACATGCTTTTCTTTCAAGCACGCAACATTGACAGATACATTTAAGTTTAGAGGGAGGTCTGAATGACATCTGGTGTTGTAAGTTTCTTAAAAAGTTAATATGAAAGACTATAGTTCATTTCAGGGTTCATCAAAGTCTGTTTTGGTTTTTTTTCCTTTTGATGTTTTTATTTTGTGGTGTTTTCGTCTAAATTATTTTTCACATTTTATCACATCTTCTACAAACTCCAAACCCTCCGGTTTCATCAGAAGGCAGCAAAAGAGACAGCTGACTATCACCACTAAGCTACATCTATCCGTGGCACACATGCACAGACAGACTGTACTAATACATCAACATCATAACGCTCATGAGCGTTCAGCCAGTGCCCTCACAAGAAACAGATGAGTTTCTTGTGAAACAGAAACAGATGAGTAACTGTTGATGCTGTTGCAAAGAACACATCCACATATTACAGTAAAGTGATGTTTTGTATCGTTTGTGTGTGTACATGGGGTATACAGACATGAGCAGGGGCTAATGGCAGTTTTTCTCACTTAAACACATTTCTTGAAATGATGCCTCTTTTTATCCAAACTCTAAACACGAATCCACAACTTCTCACCCAATTACACAAACATCCTATTTTCAGGTCAAAATAAAGCTCTCTGCTCAAAACCATTCAATCTTGCAGAAAAACCAAACTTTGCGCTCAGACATAACACACACGCCCACAAAAACACACACTACAACACAGTCTTACACACTGGTGAGATACAGAATATTCAAAACAATGCTACAAAATCTGGTTACTATGTTGCTTATGATTCTCCCCCTTAAAACTTTTTCACATGACGAATACAATGTCAAGTGTATTTTGAGATATGCACTGGCTGAATTTATTGTTGGTGTGTAAAAAATAGAGATACAAAGTGGTTCCCCTTCGAGGGGAACTCGAAGTGCGTCGGTGACGACACTATGGGAACGCCTCTAGGCGTGGCAGGGCTGAATGCGAATGAAAACTACTCCAATCCTATTGG
>JAPMOB010240709.1:2920-18090 GCA_029875015.1 Lepomis gibbosus | reverse complement strand
TATTGGCTGTGTCCGAAATCCCCTCTCATTCACTACTCCCTACCCTCTATGTAGGGAGTTGTATGTAGAGCACTATATAGGGAGCTCACTCGCATTATTAAAACAACACTTTCTGACACTACTCTGATCGTTATTGCGGCGCTGTTAATTACGTCATTGCCGTCGGACAATCAGTTTTTTCTGTCAGCGCAGTGCATGATGGTATATATGGCTTTGTTAGTGACCATCGGTTAAATGCATTCTGGGATACATTGAGTGGACTATATAGGCTATAATAATCGTCACTATACATTCAGACAGGACTACAAAATGGCAAGCTCACTATATATTCCACTATATAGTGAGTAGTGGGTGATTTCGGACACAGCCATTGTTTAAGCCTGTAGTTAAATTAAAGAGCAGCTTGCTGCTTTCTTCTTTTTTTATGGTTGCTACGCAACCATCAAATCACCTGTCCTTAGCCTAACCGTGATATTGCTGTCAAGTAAACTCACAAATTGGCTTCAGTGGAACAATGGGGAAAAACACAGATGACGGTGCTTTTCTGCTCTGAGCTGAAATTTTTTCAAAGCGCTCCTGCACAAACGAGAGAGACGCTCAGGGGCCCATAAGCAACATGCAAAACTTCATTCATATTCAAACATATATAATTGTGTTGTCAACATCACCATGTTGACATGGCTAACATTTGAAAAACAGCTGGCATCGAGGCAGCAGTTACTTAGCAACAGGTAAAATTCTACAATGCAGATGTTGGAACAGTTTCATAAACTCTGAGCAAGCCTCTGGCTTGATGTGTGTTTGGATCCTTTTCCCACACATTGAATTTTTCAGTTTAATATTGATACTTTTTTATCATTAACCTCTGGCTAAACAGTAAAAACAAAACAAGATTATTCTGTTATTATTCAGTTTTATAATGAATGCTCGATGACATTAACGATTACTTACAGGCTATTGCTTTGGGGTTTTTTTATATTCACATTTTCAAATTCAATATGAGCTCAAATCAACAGCTGACAGAGGAAATAAAAATGTAAAGCAATCAGGGCTTTACTTTTAATGTGTTTAAGTACTCTACATTCTCCACCTAGGCACCCAAGGGGAGGAGTGAGAGCCCCCTCCTTAAGAAAATTCCAGCCCCCTCCAGTATTGTGGCCAATAAGAGAGGAGGACGAAGACTGAGAATCGATTTAAAGAAAGGTGAGAAACACCTGGCTACAGATCAGAGCCTCACTCATACAGATTCAGGTGTCTTTCGGAGAGGCCTCAGATCAGAATTGTTCTGTAAATGTTACTTACTGTACTTTACTGATGAGTGTAAATACTTCTAAAGGCTCATGCCTGTCTTATATATTTGATCCTTTGATGCAGTTCCTCGATTTTATCTTGTCCTTTGAAATCACTCCGTTCATTTTCAACACTTACATTTTCAAAGGTTCAGTTGTCTTCAAAAGAAAGATCTGTGTTCTTTTCTGTGCGTGTAAACAGTGAATATTTTGTTTTTGTTTTAGGGATTTTGTTTGGATTTCCCATACAGTGTAAAAAAGGCCCTGCCATAATGTTGATAGAGTAAAGTGGCATGTTCTGGGTGGATGTCAGATCCACAGTCTGGTTTTAGAGATTTAGGTAGAGCTAATAATGTTGAGTAACATATTATTTTTTCCTATATATATTCCACTTTTCAAGCTTTTCTTTCACATTAACTCTGTCTGTTTCTAAATGTACATTATTTACCTTTATTTCTTGTCATTTTCTGAGCATCTGTTATTGACATGCTTTATTTCTGCTTCTGTTTGCCCAGTGTTATGCTTATTTCTATAAGGCTTCCCTTCTCTGTTCTCTGTCTGACTCTCCTTCCTCTCTCCATCTTCCTGATTCACTCTCTTCAGGGTCTATTAAGTCTTTATTGATCTGTTCATTTCTGCTGATATGAATTCATGCTGGACCAAACTGCTGACTTGGCTCTGCTAAAGAGACCAGACTAAATGAGGTCTATAAAACACACAACTGGTTTGTCTGTCTGCGTGTGGTATTTCTTTGTACATCCATGCGTGTTAATGAGTGCGTTTGTGTGTGCACGTGTTTCATACTGATTACTATTTTATCTTCATCACTCCTCTTTCCAGAACATTCACTCTCAGTTTCCGCTGTGTTACACTCATTCCTCTTTTACCTACTTCTCGTCTCTTCCTCATTTTCTTTTTCACCTCTCTGCCCCACACCTGAACCCATTTTTGAAACCTTCACACCTGCAGATGCTGTAGCACCAGCTATAGCTAAAGGGTTTAAAGCGACACACACACACCCGCAGTCTTCGAAGGCTTTAAATTGTCACACTCATAGTATTCAGTCAGGAGCTGAGTCAACAAGGCTGAGTTGAAGTTCTCAGGAGTAGTTTCGTGTGTGTGTGTGTGTGTGTGGGAGGATTGATCCTGGAGAAGAGACATATAGAAGCAAGGATTAAACAGCAATGCAGGATGTTTGTGTGTTGCTTATGCTTGCATATTGTACGTCACCTTTCTAATCACCTTTCTTTGTCTGTGTTTGTGTATTTATGTATATATATCTAGGTCCGGAAGGTCTTGGTTTTACTGTAGTAACCAGAGACTCTTCAGTCCACGGACCTGGTCCTATCCTCGTCAAAAACATTCTGCCTCGTGGAGCCGCTGTCAAAGATGGACGCCTGCAGTCTGGAGACCGTATACTTGAGGTACTGGGCAGCTGACTGCCCTGCATTATGCATCCAATTAGGAACATTGTGAGGCATTAAATGGAAGATTAGGAGGATTGGTTAAATGTATGGGGATGAGGGAAAAAATGATATTTATGCTTATAATGGTGGTGTTTTGATTTTGTGTGTGTTTGTGTGTAGGTCAACGGTGTGGATATCACAGGTGTGGGCCAAGAGGAGTTGGTGTGTATGCTACGCAGCACGCGACAGGGAGAGAGTGTGTGTCTTGTGGTTCTGCGGCAGGAAGACATGTTCCTGCCCCGAGAGATGGTAAGAATCAATCACAATGCTGGATCGTCAGCCAATAACACAGGATTTACTGGTTGACTGACTCATTTTTTCGAACAAGGCAGCCAGAAAGACAGGGAGACACAACCGCATCAGCAGTTTTCCTTTTCAAATTTTAACTTCCTCTAATTTTGCAATTTTTGATCCAATCAACAGGCTTGTCTGGATGATGCGCAGCTCAGCAGCCTATAGGAAGGCTTCTTTTTATAGACATTAACCCCAAATATCATTGAGGGCTTTTATGAATAATCTGAAACATGATACAATTCCTGTCCAACATTGTTCTCTATAAACCTTACAAACAATCGTGTAATACAGTGTTTTAAAGAACTCTGATTGAATCTAATGCTTTATATTGATAATGGTAATCTTCTGTGCCCGTCTTTCCCTGCCACATCGTTCCTGCTGAATTTCAACACTGTTTTGATTAATAAACACTTATAAAACTCATCTTTGTTCTATTTTTCTATGCCTTTTCCTTCAAATTGACTCTGCATGATCAACTATTGTGCATGCATTGATGCTAATTATAGCTCTCTCGATATCTTTTCCAACTAAAGGTGTAAATAATATATATCTTTCTCACTCATTTACTGACCTCTTAACCTGTTGCCGTTTGCTCTTAAACACAGTAACTCATTTTCTTATTGAAATATTTGCTTCTTTCCCGTCTGCTTTCACACTTGTACAGTAAATCTGTAGCCTTTTAGCCATCCTTTTTCCTTCTGTACAGGTCTAGAATGCCAAAAATATTATATTATTGTTAACATATTTATAGTTTTAAATAAAGTTTCACCATGTAAAAAAATCAGACATTTACATAATCAACATTTAAAGATTTCAAAATAGAAGAAAAACAGTAAATATTAAAGTGGCCGTGTTAAAAACTCTGTTTAAAAGCTTTAAAGGTAGAAAAATAGTGAATGTCAGCGCGAGCAATAGAAAGGTTTGATCGTTAAACAGAGCTCAAACAAATGTTGACACATTTCAGCCCTCAGCACAGTCTGAGACGACCAACAGCCAGACTGAACACTACTTGGCTAATGGCTTAATGGACATATTTTGGCTGCCTGTGGAAGACAGAATATCCATCATATACAGCATGTTTGAAAACAAGACAAGAAACATCCTCTCAGTGGACTCAGACCTGCAGGTTGTGCTCTCTCCCTCTACTTAAACAGCATGCTCTATTTTTTCAGGTGCCGTTATATGGTCCCCACCAGAGTTTGTTTGACAGCTTTCATACCAACCCAAACGAACCATGTTAGGTGTGAATGCACCCATAATGTTCATATTTAGGGTTGTGATGTCACAAGATTAAATTGTGACAGTATTTCTCGTCAGATAAAAGCTGTCTCGCGAGACTCACGATAAATGACATTTTTCGCATGCTGTCAAGCCACACATCACAAAGTGAAATACAGATGTATAACTGATGAGACTCACGGAGCAACTCTGCCCAGCTGGTTCACACCGGTATAAGTGGCCCAGTGAGTCCGGGCAGCTGTGACAAGCGGCAACGTAGCTGGTAAAGTTTTGCAGCATAAACATCTAAAAACTGAAGCGCAGCCTTGCTCTGTTTGGAATCGCGAGGTGCACTTTGTCAAGCTGCTGAAGTTAACGTGTGGATTCATGGTGAGATTTCTGCCTGATCAAAAGTGTTTCATTTACTTTGGTTTCACATGCAGCATGAAGTCCCAAACTGTCTGAACGGGATGACTTTACTACCAGTGAACAAATAACGTAATGCACAGCAGAGAAAAGGGCAGGTAGACTTCTGATAAAATTGTGATGTTAGTAATATCCTGTCTTTTCTCTGGACATGTCAGAGAACACAGATGGCCCATGTGGGAGAGATTCTGAATGTGCAGAAAGTTTCAAACATGAGCTGAAAATCTGCTGAAACACAGAAAGTTTATAACTAAATTAAAATTTAATAATTTATCATTGGGGTGACTAAATTATGACTCAGCAGGGATCATATTACATGAGAAAAGTTGATCTACAGGAAGAAACAGGTCTGAAAGCAGCACAGAATGACTGAGAGCTGCACTGCATTATATTCTGTTTCAAGGTACAAGGTTGTTTATTTGTCATTATACAACACAAGGCTGCATAACGAAACAAAATTTATAGTTCCTTCGTGCTACACACCCAACATATAATTAGGTGTAGGCCTGTATTAAAATATGGTAACATATTCAATGAAAAAAAAAACAATATATATAGTTATTTATATACATACACATATACACCATATACGAACTTTCCACAGTGCATTTTTTGAATTTGCATCTGAGGGGGAATGTGAACAGCAGCAACCAGATGATAATATGAAAGATCCATCTTCACAATAACAGTCTGACACCAATGTAGTCAAGATGGACTGCTCTTTAATCCAAAAACCCCATATTCATATTCCAATGACTGTATTTATATCATAACTATCATCACGGCTGTTTTGGTGAAAACTTTTCGCTACAACTTTGAGCTATTTGCTGCACAAATGAATCCACGCTAGCACAAGCAGAATAACACAGAGTTTTACTTTCTTATAATATTATAAGACCATCAGTTTATTAGGCCCAGTTTGCTTTTGTCCCCTCTCCACCCATCGCTGACGTCTTTCCCCATCTCTTACTGTATTTTATTCTTTTTATGTTGCCTTTTATGTCTCTTTTCCCTTTGTATATCTTATCGACTGAAGTTTCCTCAACGGCTGCCAGGAAGTTCCGCACACACACACTCTTCATGCGACCTCGAGCCCCATAGGAAATTCTGTTTCTGCAGACAGGAAAAAGAGCATTGTGTTGGAGTGTGTACATGTGTTAACATTTAGAATCGTTTGTTATGGTTTTATCTACTCCAGAATTTCTACTTGTACGCATGTCTGAACTCAGTGGCAGTGTCCTTTGTGCGCTGACCAAGTGTTGCTGAATACCTCCACTGGTCACACTTTTGTGTTAACTCAAAACCTCTCCTGAAAACACACTCGATGATGTTTTTAGCTCCCAGATGATTGTAACCTGCAGGAAAACGTTGGACCTTTTCTAAAATGTACACCAAGTAGGATACAAGGCATTGATTAACTGACTGATGCGCATACATGTTATTTGCATTATTATAAGATCTCTTCCTGAACAGTTCACAATCAGCAAATGCATTTGAAATTGATTTAAAATCACATCTACAATCACTAAAAACTAAGACATGTGTGGTCTGTTCCGATTCTTAGTGGTTAGACCAATATCCAAGACTGATTGTTCCTTTTTTCTTACATTTAAAAAAATATAAAGATTAGCGTGTTTCTTCCAGTGCAGATATCTATCAGAGATCCAAGCAGCGCATCAGAAGCTGCTGGTAAAGAGGTCTTGATGATATCCCAAACACTTTTTATATGTGTGTTTCTGCTGTGTTGCTGAATTTAGAGTGATATCTGGGTAAAATAGGGCACGTGGTGGAAACATGTTTAAAAGACTCGCAGTGGTCGTAAAGAAGAGTGATGAGGCTCCAGCCCCGTCACCCTGAAGTGAAGAATGAGTATGAAAAATGAACAGATCGTCACTCCATTACAATTTAGTGTGAAAACTGATCAATTACATGGGTAAGCTGTAATTTCTCATTAGCATGCATAGCTCAGCTTGAATACATCGCTCTAGGTAGATGATGACTGTGTGTGTGGATGGATGTTGAGAATGATGATATGAAGGCTGAGGAAGATTTGGCCCTGCAAACAGGAAATGGAACAAGGGATCCACTCTGGCTTTGTTGGTTTTTGATAAAACTGCTATAATTTACTTCCGTTTGTACGGGATGTCTGGAGTGAAGTTTGGTGCGTCTGTGTCTGCCTCTTCCTTTCTGTCCCGAGTGTCTCTCTCTCTTGCCCTCACCAGCTCTTCCTGACAGACGCTACGCCCAAAAAGAAAATAATTCACCCCTGTCTAATTAATGGCTGATGGTGTTTGTTCAGCATTGATAACAGTTTTCAAGAACAAATGCAATTGTAGTTCTGCGCAGTGAAACTGTGAACACACTCCTTGAAAGAAATGTTACATGTATGGCAAAATAAGTATATGTTGGAGTATGTGGGTGGAGAGGATTTCATGACTGTGATCGTCGTCCATTACCAGCTGTTTTAGTGGTGAGCGTTTTGCCTCTTGGTTTCCTTTCTTCAGTTCTTGTAGCATAGAAAACAATCAAATAAACCCCTTTCTATGATATGGCTAGCATGGTAGAAATATCATTGGAGAAGCTAATGAGTGTACTACTGTATAGCTGTTGAGAAGGACTGAACACTGTACTGAGTTGTTTGACCTGTTGAGAGTCACTTTGCTAGCGTTAGTGTGAAGACATACACACATGTGCATACATGATTTGCATCACTGTGTTCTTACCAGGCAACCTCTGGTGGTCATATGCCTGGATATTGACTGTCCTCTTTCAGAAGCAAAGGCAGAGGTAGTGCTAACTGGCAAAAATCACACAGGGAGATGCTCTCTATTATTGCTGAGCTTTGACTGACGTGTAGGAGTTGCTCAGGTCTGCGTAGTGCATAGATGCAACAAATTTCATAACCTGTTTGTATTTTCACACCTCAAAACCAGGCATAAGCCTAGCAATATTATTACTCCTCAATAACTGGAATTGTTTCCAAGTTTTGAAATGTGTGTTTCACATAAACAGCATTCACCAGTTTTGTTGAAGGCCTCTTACCGCTGCCGAGTTACAGTAATGTGCTTACGTTAGCCATGTTTCCATCTACCTGTCATGTGAATTTTAAGCGGACTTTTGAAATGTTGCAAAAAAGTAAATGCGAAATATGTGCATTTTGGTCAGCTTGGAGCAAATAAACCAGGCTACGGCAAGCGTAGTTACGTCAGTAGTTGACGTTACACGTGGCTGTAATAAACAAGACGTTCCAAACCAGAAACAAAACCAGCCGGATGGAACTGAGGACCATTGATCTTAGAAAAACGGAGAGAGGTCCTCAGGAATGTGTTTCAAGCAGGCAAACTGCTACGAGCCACGTCTTCGCACCTCATGGGAATATCCAGCAAACGCAGACAGCAGAAATAGCTGATCAGATGTGAGTTACAAGTGAGAGTCGCTACATCTGAACTTATTCGGCAAAAGTGTTTCCATCTCCCATTTAGAGCAACAGTTTTTCAACAAAGGCAAAAACCACCACAAGCGGGCGTAAAAACTTTTTTTGCTTATTTTGCTGTTTCCATCAACCTTTTCTAATGCAATACTTCAAAATGCGCATAAAAAATGTTGATGGAAACAAGGCTAGTGTTTTTATTTTTATTTTTTTTTGTTTACAACTGACCCTTATCCTAGACTGTGAACAAGACCCCATATACTTCGAGCCCGTTGCCTGTGGCAGCAGCATGGCCCCCTCCAGAATAGAGCAGTTCAGTTTTTCACCTTTGTTCGCTTTGCTTTTTTTACAGTTGTTGCAAATCTCCAGACGACAATTATGCACTGCCACCAAAAGTAGATACTGTAAGGTGTAAGGATGCAGATGAGAATGGATGCGTCCTTTTTAAATAACTTTAACATTATTTACAGTTCCATTTTTATACCATCTTCCAGAAGACTTTAAACAGCTACAGTGTGGCTACAGTTTCTGAGAGATCGAATTAAGAATTTGTTTTAGTGATTTGATGGGAAGGTTTATGCCAGCTTGTTAACAGAGAGGAAGCAGAAGAAGGAAGATGATGAAATGATGGAAGGATCTTGTCTGTCTTCTCCTCCCCCTCTTCCGTTGTCTCAATTTAGCCCACCATCTGGTGCTGTCTGCTAATGTCTGTGCTCGCTGTAGAACAAAGACATTACACCACCTCTACACACACACACACACACACACACACACACACTCAAAGTAACTTTTTCTGTGACATATAGTCATGTTCATACAAATTCCGCAATAAAACAAGTATACATCCACCTGCTGTTTTGGTCTGTAAAGGCATTTTGTGCACACGAACACACAATCACTCACACATACAACATGAAAAGCCACTTCTTCTGTCATTTTCTTCACACGTTAACAAGCATACGCCTGCAGATTTGGCTAGTGCCTTGAAACTAATGTTTGAAACAAAGATGGTCTTTTCTGCTTCCAGACATTTCACACTTCTCTTTCTCCCTCCTCCTCCCATTCTCTTGTTCTTCCATGGGGTCTAATTCTTCTTGCAACTCTCTTGTTTACTCCCCTTGATATGACAATCTGCTAAGGGGCTCTAAAAAGTTCTAGTCTAGATACTTTGCTATCCTTTGGATCTGTGTTCTTGTGAATATATGTGAAGAAACATATTATAAGACTAATCATATATTGTGGATTCAACAAATGTGAAGATTCGACTTTACAAGCTTTGTGTAAATAAGTATCAAATGTAAACAACTATTGTTTTTGTCTTGACAATTAACTTTAGAGAAGTAAAAAATCCCTTTCAGTCATTTACGTGTGTTTTAGTTTTTTCACCAAAAGTTCAATAAACTACTTTCAAATTCTTTGAAGCACACCTTGCAAAATCCAGAATCTATGAATATGCAAATATTTTTTTAACTGCTGGACACAAAATGTCTCCCACTTCACTAAAAAAGTCCTTTGTCAGTGTCTGCGCACAGCTTGGAGGCCTCAAATGTCCACATTAAGCTTAGTTATGTAGTGGACCACGATTACTCCCAAACTAGTCACAAAATCGTGCATACACTTCCTAGTAAGTAAGATTTTGGGTTTGCACAAAGAAACGGATAAATGTGAAAACAGCTAAGTGTCAGATTGAACATTCATCCTTCTACGATGGAGCTCAAACATCCAAGAAAAGAAACAAAAAGCAACATATGCTGTCTTTATGGAAGGGATGAGAGTGGGAGTTCTTCATTACATTCATCACTATATACCTCACTTTAAAGCATAAATAATAAAAAGTAATATAGCAATATAATATATGAGGATAGGAATATAAACCATTCACAAACAAACTCTGGCTGAGTGAATGAACAGTTTAAGTGTGATTCCATCAAGCTATTTGTGTAGCTCTGCTTTTGGCATCCAGTATGTGATGAGACAGTCATCTGTCTGTCCTTTTCCCATTTTCTTTTTTTACACAACAGGAAACATTCTCCTTAGTGCCAGATGCTCCTCACACACACACACTGACATATTAAATCAGTAAACAGTTGGCAGCTGGTGACAGCGCACATTCAAAACAAAACAACTTTATTGAACAGTTTCTTCATTCTGATTATCCCTCATCCATCACTGCTGCAGCCAGTGTTTGTGTGTGTGTGTGTACTTCTTTGCCTCTCTGTGTGTATGTGTGTTACATCTCACTGATACCGTCACCAATGTGACCTCACAGAATCACTACAGTAGATCCCCCATCTGTTACACCCTCAGAGACCTGTGTATACACACACACACACACACACACACACACACACACACACACTCCTTGGCAGCTTGGTTTCTCTGCAGGAGCTGCCATCATCCCAGTGGAAAGCAGCCGAGAAGGGTATCATGTCTCTCTCCTCTCTTTCTCCAACTCTCTCTCTCATCTCACATCTCTCCGCTGTTTATTGAAGGTTTATCAGCTCTTTTGTCGGCCTATCATCTAAAGTCACTGCTGTGTCTTAAAGCTCTCAGCACATGAGTGTCACACATGCTCGCACGTGTCAGTTGTGGGTTCAAGACACCGGGGATCAGCATCGTTATTGTTATAGCAAGACGTTAGTCTTACCAACAAAACCTTTGTTTTGTTGAGAGTAAGAATTGTGTTAAGAACACCTAAACTTGGATACGATGGAATCTCTTAAAATTAGTTTCACAGATTGACAGAAGATTGACAGTTTTGAAAAATACAGTTTTTATTTTCTTACCAAGGGTGAGTCATGTCTGTATGGGAAGAGAAGTTTATTCATTCAGGACGATTGAGACAATAGGCAATTCAAAGTGCTGTTAGCTAAATAGGAAGCTACTATTACTATAGGCTAAAAAAGATGAGTGAAACCATAGGAACAGCTAGCCTGGCTCTGTCAAAGTTTAATAAAGATGTGAAGTCAGAGAGAGTCGGAGAGTCTGTCTGCAAGAAACATGGTTTACATGATTTATCGTCACGTCTATTCAGTCACATGAGGCTGGTCGTTTAGTCCAAATAGACGACTGTAAAACATACAGTAATAAAGAAGTTAGGAGTCGGACAAGTTGCTATACTGCACTTAAGTCTCTAATGAAGCAAGCAAAGGAAAATAGAGCCGCTCATCCAGCCGATCCCACCTACTGCATCTGATGAAAGCAGCCGATGGCTCCTCGAGTAGAATCAGCTGCCCTATATGACGGTTGTGAAAGACACCATGGTGAGCCAGCATGACCAGTTTAGTGGTGAGTCAGTGATGGTCTAGGGAGGCATATCCTTGGAGGGTTACATGTCCATGTGCTAACCAACGGTACCCTGACTCCTCAGAGTCATTACCAGACCTTACGCTGGTGCAGTGGGCCCTGGGCTTCTTCCATGTGCAGGACAATGCTCGGTTGCTGGTTGACAAAGGCATTGATGCCATTGACTAGCACTCACGCTCCCTAGACCTGAATCCAATTGAGAACCTCTGGGACAATTATGTATTGGTGCGTTTGACGCTGGCAAGTAGGCTCTCAGGCTGTCCGGGAGCTGACTGATCTTGGTCCAGAGTAGATCCCCCAAGACACCATTTAAGTGTTCCCTTTTTTTGAGTAGTTGATGTTCCTTATAGAGCTAGAAGAGGTATAAATGTCAGCTGTCTGGCTGACAAAAACAAAGTGCATGATTTTAACAAAAATATGCGACCCAGTCATGGCTGTGTGAATAGAAATAAAATATTTTAGGAAGAAAATATGTGATTTGACAGCTAGATCTGCTGTTGTGGGTATAATCAGGATTGGAATTAGGGTGATTTTTAGACAGTAACACTTCCTTTGTCTTTCACACACATCAGAAAACTTTGTCTCTTGCCAAGTAGAGTTTTTTCACAAGCATGTCTTTTTTGAGACTGTATCCGCTTGCTTCTTCTGCGCGTACATGACCAAATGCCCTTTCAGACTTTTTCTTCTGTTCCCACGGCCCATTGTTACCACACCCCCTCAGCAGTTGATCATATTTCAGCAAATCATTCCAGACAAACATTCTCTGTTAAAGATTCCCTTTAATGGTTCACAGTGTAGAAGACAACAGATTTGCAAAAAATTTGCCAAGAAGCAGTTCGATGTTCAAGCGGGGAGCTCCGGCACGTGAACAGAAGGCTGCCCTGCGCGCACCATCACCTCTTAGTACAACGTGACCGCCCATGACCACTAGCGGCCTTGGAAAATGAACCCTGTGCCGCCAACATCTGCTGTGGTTTTCGCAGGACTTGCAGGCCGGCTTGCCCTGCATGCGGAGACCTCTGATATGTAGCTCCAGGGGAGATTGTACACTGACAGCATTTGTGCTGTACTCATTGAACTACAAAAGACTGTAGACATCAACTGTATCTGTATCCCGCTATCCAGCACAGACATGTATTTATAATATAGGAAATACTCTATGTCAACCAATTTGTTTCCTTAAATAAACACTCTTTCCGTCCCCTAGATGCACATGCTGGTCACCTATGTATTGCTTTCTCTATGGACATTTACCACATCTATCTTTTTTGTGTCTCCTCGCCCTCTTTCGTTCCCTGTAGGGATGAGAAAGCTTCTTTGTCACACTAAGATTGGGCTATTTTGATCTCCTGCTACAGCCTTTACACTGACCATTACGGGGTAGTGGGAGAAGACGGTGTATGGGATTGGTCATCAGGGGCCCATCCTGACTGGTCAGTGATGGGACACTTATTTTCATAAGTCAGAAGCATAGCACATAACGTCAGGATTTGTCCCTGGGAGTACTTACCTCCCCGTTTGTGTGTCTGTGTCTGCGTGTGTGTGTGTTATCACACTTACCGCCACATTTAAGCACAGCGGCTACTGTTGTTTGGCCTTGTAAAATGGATCCTTGGGCAGTCATTTCCACAGCATGGGGCTTTCTACACACGCACACACACATACACAGTTTCTCTGCATGGCTGTGTAGAAGGGCATCAGCTCTCATTGAAAGGCCATGTCGCTGAAAGCAGGTGTCCTAACACACAAATGCACATGTAATAGAGTGGCAATAAAGTTCATAGCAGAGTAATATTAAAGAATACCCGTAATATTACTCACGCAACTGATAAGAAAAATTATGATCATCATTCTTAACGTCCCCTCCCTCATTTTATCTTTTTTTTAATGTATGTGAATCTATTTCTCTCTCTGCCTTACAGTTCATCTGGCCTTTAGGGGTGAGTTTTTTTAATCAGTGTTTGTGTGTTTTAGTTGACTGCTCTAGCTCATTTTAACATAATGTGTCTTTCCATCTTTCTCCCACACATGTTTCTTTGGCTCAGGTTAATAAAACAACGCACACACTCATTCACACAGATCGACAGACACAGAGCTGTATTTTTAATAGTGTGTCCGCCTGTTGATCCATCATCGTGGCAACCCATTTAAATGTTAAACGACCAGCACGGGGAGGTTCATCTGTGCAAACAGCTTTTTCCATAACTGGATGTATTTGATAGAGTTCATGTAGCCACACCTTTTTATAGCAGCAAACAGAAAACGCACACATGAGCGCTTACCACTGTTTATTATATTTAGTATTAAGCAGAGATATAACCACCTATCATTGCAGCGAGGCTGAGATAATGGAAATGTTCCATGAAATTGCAGTGTGCTTACAATTTGTTTGTGCCCCTGTCCACTTCTGTGTGTGTGTTTTAGGCAATCTTAGTTAATGAAAAAGCGAGACCTTGTACTGAATAAAAACACTTTCTTTTTCTGCCCACTTGGTTGTAAAACCCCACAGAACAGTCAAGTATGACACCACACAATGATTTTTTAAAACTTCCCTCACGGGCTGTTTGTTTGTCTGGTAAATTATCGGAGGAAGCCCGGAGGCCCTGCTTATTCATTGTTTTACAGGGAAATTGAGTTCATCACTCAGATAAACAACTTTGCATGCATTTGCATATTGTTGTCAGATTCCATAAAACATCTCACAGCCCTGTGGGTGGTCCTGACCCCCAAGCTGAGAACTGCTGCTTCAAACTTTTCTGCAGTATAACAACAGCCGTCCCCTGCTCTAAATTCATTCTGGCGTTGGTTCTGTCCCGTGCTGAGTGCAAGAAAAAGAAATCATAAATTAACAGGGAAGTTAAATCAGATAAATAAAGAATGTAGCGAGAGGCAGGAAAAAAAATGAAAAGTTGCCAGATCATGAACATTACTTTGGACAGATTCGCAGAAACGTATAAATTTATAATGTTATTCTGTGCAGAAAGTGGCTAATATTTCTCTTCTGGGTGTTTTGAAGTTCTTTCCAAGGTCATGAGGCTTCCTATCAGGTCTGGACAGTCAGTCTGATGGGGGGAGTTTTTTCCAGCAGGGAAAACAGTTTTCTGCAGAGTAGAGGACTTTGTGTCGGCTTAACGCTGTTAAACCTACAATCCCCACAGACAAACACTGTCTAAACCTGACACTGCTGACCCAACGCAAACACACACGTGCACACACTCACACAGACAGAGACGCACAGACTCGCTGCAAGCACACAGACATGGACTCTCTATCACAAGTACCTACAGTTATTTATGGATTTCTGGCAAACACACATGTACACACTGTAATGTACATGAACATATAAATAGACGCTCGCAGACTGATTGCAAAGACAAACACAAAAATGCATATCAAAAGAATATTCAGACACATTCGTACAGTCTTTTACCTCTTAGAGGCAAGGACCATACTCCTTTCCTGCATCTGTCTAAAAACACTTTACCATCTTCAGATATGTTATCCTGTATTGAATATTGATTAGGAAACACCTCTAGATGCTGTGCAGCCCAATAACAATGATCACAATGGACGCAGCACACAATTTAGTCCAGTGCCTTCCTTTGAATCATGACCACACTGTTGCATACCATGCATTACCTAAACTTCACTGTAATCGCTATGCATGGATACCATATGAATGAATAATATTTTAAAGTTTGCATTTCCATGAAACGTCTCGATTTTGGCAAATCATGTAAC
>JAPMOB010240705.1:865-13274 GCA_029875015.1 Lepomis gibbosus | reverse complement strand
ATATATATATATATATATATATAATCTTAGTTTATTTTGAAAATGCCCACAGGGTCACAGTGAGGACATAGTCACTAACCCTCACCACCGGCCTCAGAAGACAACCTGTAGATTCTCACCTTGCAAAGGCCAGTGCTGACAGAGTGATCACAGGCTTAGCAAAGTACTCCATGCTCCTGTGAACCACAATGCTGTCTATTGCTTTCCCATAGTAGTAAGGTATGAAGGCCTCACCTGCAGGTTAAAGAGAGACACACCGGAATATAATGTAAGAACTGTCCACGCGTTTTTGCGGAACAGATTTCTCATATGTGTGATGAGCGAAATGTCCCGCATGTCGTCAACAGTCTCGATGACTTCTAACTTTAAGAGTGGAGCTGAAACATCAAGTCAGTCAATCAGTTAGTTGAATAAAGGGAATTCTGCTGTCATATGTCATAATCATTGTTGAGATTCTCTGCTTCTCAGTCGGGATGCTTTGCTGCTTTTCTATGTCTTGTGAGACGGTTGGTCGAAGCAAGCAAGCAATTTGTAAAAAGTCTGCTCTGGGATACTTTGATGGACATTTTCCTCTAGTTTCAGATGTTTTATAAACCAGACAATTAACTGAGAAAATAATCAGCAGAATAATCAATAATGAAAACTAGCTGCAACCCTTGTTAAGAGGCTTACCCTTGTTAATGTACACTGTTGAGTTGTTTTGTGGCCTTCAGTGCACCCTTTATGGAGGGCAAAGTCTGTGTTATAGGATTTTTTTAAATTGTGACAATGAAGTTTCCTACTGTTACTGCTACTACTGCGCTTAGCTGCTCTTTATGAGAGCAAAGATAAAGTGCTGTATAATCTGGAATGAGTAAGACAGACTCTATACTTAAAGACTGTTCAGCTATTGCACATACGTGTTGCAATCCTCTGTAACAGATAAGTCTACACACTGTGATTTGACTGCTTTATATTATTATGTCAAAGACACTCACACACAGCAGAGATGATGAGGAAGAGGACGGCTACAGACAGTAGACCACTATCCTTTTTGCAGTAGTTCAGCAGACGCCCCAGTGTAGCCCCAGAGTTGGTCTTCTTCTTCTGGCTTCCGTCCACCTTCTTCTGCCTCTCACGTCCCACCTCCTGTTCCTCCTCACCAGCTGTCTCCACCAGCTTTTCAGTGTCCTCAGGGCCTCCTCCCCCTCCACTGCTGCTGTTGTTATTGCTCGCTGCCTTGGACTCCTTCCCCAGCAGCCCCCAGAGTAGCATGACACCCAGAGAGGAGGCACAAGTCCAACTTATCAGGCTCAGCAGCCAGGGCTGGTGGCTCAGAGGCCCCAGCTCAGACAGCATCAGCAGCTTGGCCAGGGAATAGGTGATGACAATCAGGCAGATCAGGAGAACGAGGGTGGTGAGTTTGGCGACCCTCGGTGGGCCGTCTTCTCTATTCCATGACACCCCTATGGAGGCTCCCAGCAGCAGGGAGGCTCTGAGCAGTACAGTCCCCCAGAGGTCCAACGCTGACTGGAGGATGTTAAAGTTCAGGGCATCCTTTTTAAATATGCTCAGGTATGATCCATGTGCGTACAGGACAGTGGTGACAACCACATCCAGTAGGATGTACAACACAGTGCAGCTCACAGCTACTTTGATGCCCATGCTGACTAATGGGACCGGTTTCTACAGAGAGTTATGATCAGTATTACCAGAGTTAAACTATCAGTTATATCAGTAATAACAGTGTATTTTTATTTTCTTTACACGTCTTTTATTTTGAAGGAACTTACTTCCTGTCTCCTGCGGCTCGAGGACACGGGGATGTGAGGTAGTCCTGTAATAACAAGTAATATTTAGGCTATTACTGTATGCTCTAAATGAATGTCCCATAAGGTTGCAACATCTGACCAATACATTCTCAACAACATTATCAGCTAGCTACGTAAATTAGCTGTTAGCAAACGGCGAGCTGTTGTCAGGTTTCAGATGCTCCCATGTTTTTAATCCCTTCATGTCCAACCAGGTGTCCACGAGGTCATTCACTACAGTCTGTCTCCAGTCATAATCAATTACACAATAGCGTATTTGTAACACTTACTAAGAGACAGCACTCACGTAACAAACTGAGTTTAGTTACCTACATTAGAGAAATGGACACCGGTATCGAAGATCGTCTATGTGACTGAGGCTTCACACTTTGCAGGTATTTGACGAGCGCGGACAAAGGCGTGTCGCTTCAGTGCGCAGACGCAAATCGATTTTGACTTTCTTCTGTGATATGAATCAATGACGTGATGGAGCTGTTTCAAAGTCTAAACACAATCAAAGCAGTGCAACCGACAGGCTCACCCTGCTCACCCAGTCCAGGAGGAGTGGGGACGTAGAATAGCTCGTTTAAATAATATTACATATGTTTTGATCTTAAGTTTGTGTTTCCATTTTATAGCCTACTTGTATTTATTGTGTATTTCTAGCTACTTCTATATGATCCTTTATTGTAGTAATGTGGATTGCAAACTACCCTCTATCATTAGTTCTCCACTTTAAAGGGTTCTTTTTTGTAATTGGTTTTAGTTATTTATGGTCGTTGGTTGTTTCTTTTCTTGGCATTGATGGGTTTTTTAATCTTATTTTAACACAGCCTAGGCCCTATGTGTCGATGTGAACAAATAATTTCCCAGTTTTAGAGAATAACAACTCTGGTCCATCCTGTGTATTATAATTATTATAATATATCCTATATATTTTATTTTTTCACTTATCCTTATATTTTAGAATTCCATGTGTCCACTCTGTGCGTTTGTAATTGTAGTCTGTGTTAAGTTACCAAGGCTTTTGGAGTACCTGGTCAATGAGGCAGTAAACACATTCAAACTGTCAAAGATGCCGATGATCGAACTTGTTTAACTTCACGGAAAAGAAGGCAGAATGACACCTCTTCGCTTTTTATCTCTCTAACCTCAGCTGTGGCGGAAGTGAGTGTTCTGAAGCTCCTCCCACCAGTCAGTGTTCAAGAGCTGCGAGTCAACAACACCAAAAATATGTTGACAAATTAGCCCGAGATCCTCCGGTGTCATGAGTGGACTTTTTCTTTCCAATGAAGGCATGTTTTATTAAACCCAAATAAAACAGAATAATCATCTTAAATATTGGGTCAAAATGATCATGACTTTGAGCAAAGTTTGTCAACAGGAGTATAGATGAATAATTTTAGTACTAATTGATTAAAGATGGGTAGACAACTGGGTCAGAGCAGCCAAAACTGTAGCTCTTGTGGGGTGTTCCCGGTCTGCAGTGGTCAGTACCTATCAAAAGTGGCCCAAGGAAGGAAAAGCAGTGAACCTGCGACAGGGTCAGGGGCCGCCAAGGCTCACTGATGCACCTTGGAGTCAATTCTTGCCCATGTGGCCCGATCCACAGATGAGTTACTGTAGTTCAAACTGCTGAAAAAGTCCTGGCCTGGTCTGATGATTCATGTTTTCTTTTACATCAGTGGCTGGCCAGGTGCATACCTGGGCAACACATGGCACCAGGATGCACTATGGGAAAAAGGCAAGGGTCGGAGGCAGTGTGAAGCTTTGGGCAATGTTCTGCTGCTATCCACCCACCATTCATATCATTTCATGGAAACGGTATTCCCTGATGGCAGTGGCCTCTTTCAGCAGGATAATGTGCCCTGCCACAAAGCAAAAATGGTTACGGAATGGTTTGAGGAACACAGCGAGGAGTTTAAGGGGTTGACTTGGCTTCCAAATTCCCCAGATCTCAATCCAATCGAGCATCTGTGGGATGTGCTGGACAAACAAGTCCGATCCATGGAGGTCCCAATTCGCGACTTACAAGACTTGAAGGACCTGCTGCTAATGTCGTGGTTCCAGATACCACAGCACACCTTCTGGTGGAGTACATGTCTTGACAAGCCAGGGCTTTTTTGGTGGGGACCAAAGGCAGGTGGTCATAATGTTATGGCTGATTGGTGTATTTTATTAAAAAAAAAGGACTCCACATAATAACAGTAACAAATGCTCATGTTTAATTTCCAATCATGTAATGACTAGACATCAAGGGTACAAAAATGAAACCATACCTTCATTTTAAAGTATTGTACCTTTAAAAATCTATTGTATGACAAGTGAAAACAAATAAGTTAACATCATTTTCATGGGAAACAACGTTATTTTGTAGGGAAATAGGCAAGAGCTCAACAATTCATGTAGGGTCAGTGTTCACTGCCATTTACTTGGCCAGTAGATTCTGTTTCTACGTGTGAGATTCATCTACAAGTCAAACATCAGCCAGCAGTTTGTTCAACCGACGTGAGCGTTAGTAGCACTCCTCATCACACCAGCACCTGCATTTCCATCTTCTGTCTCATGACAACACGTTGTCGCGCTCCACTGATGCGTCCTCGCTACAATCCTTCCAAACTGTCCCCTTCAGTGGACGTCGGATTCAGCTAAGTGATAGGCTAACTCAGTCTTTATGTCTTCGGTGCTGCTTTGCTCGGTGGCCAGCACCGTCTCAACAGGAAAAGACAAATATAAACTCTCTTTCAGTTTTTTCGGGGAGGGCGAGTCTCCCGCGCCGAACAGGGGATCTGCCATTTTGAAGGTCATCGAGGGGATGTTATGTGTCCTGCGTTTGGCGTTCTTCTTCTTCTTCTCTTGTTTGTAGGCTGTGTTCATGTTCGCGATCACCTGGAAGCGGAACACACACATTCAGACACAAAGGGGACGTCAAAAAGTTAAAGGACAATACAAATATAAAACATCTAGGCTGAATATTTTCGCTCTGTATTTACATGTTACACACTGTTCCATAAATTCTGCCAACAAGAGCACTAAAGCACTAAATACCTAAACCTGCAGATTCCCAGTTCTATGGAGACTTTCACTTCTTTTAGTTTGATGTTTTGGTTTTGCGGCCCACAGACTCTAACAAACTGTTCACCTCTTGCTCAGCACCAAACAGCAGACAGACAGCAGGTGAACATTGTGTAGCATTTAGCAGCTAAGACAAAAACAGAGCTAGCCAGAAATATGGCGCCACATTAGCGCTAATTTTGCTCTGTGTCTGCCTGATGTGTAAAGGGGTAAATGTTTGCTAACACGTTCGCCATAACAACTTTAGAAGGTGATAATAGGTGCATTTGACTTCATGCGGCGCTCGCAGCGCTGACATAATGTGATGCAGGCTGGACTTATCATTACGTCACCATGTCACAGGACATTAAAACCTTATAGGAGCAAGGCGGCTGCAGTTTTCTGAATCCGGCCACCGCAGTTGCTTTTCTCCGGCTGCACCAAGTTGGAACCACCTTTTCCTGATTTCAGGTTTTCCGGTCAGTGATTGTCCTAAGCTGTCAGTAAGCTCACGCACTCTACGGAAAGTAAAATGCGTCCGACTAGTAAGATTTTAAATCCCGCTCCTGAAGTCCACGGCAGCTCACGTTTGACTATCAAGTCACTATCAAGTTCCACTACTCCCAACTGACCAAAAATAAATAAATAAGTACATTTTTAAAACATCAATTAATCCAGCTTTAAAGCAGCTTTGAAGTTGCATTAAATCTGCTTAAATTCAGGCACTTTTTTTTAACAAACCTGCCTTTCTGTATCAAATCAAATTGCCCTCCTCTCTTTAATTAATGAGCCATTTAACCCTCACTGTCCAGTATTTCCCACAAAGTAAATAATGTGAAATTGTATTTCACATTTCACAAGTTAATTCAATTAGTATTGTTTTCAACCTGTGAGTATTGAAATTTTGGTGGATTTCAAAATTTTGGTCAGAAATTTAGTTTTCATATTCAGTTTCTCAAATTTTTATTTCAGCTTACTAGCAGTCATCCAGGGGAGTTTAGACTAGGATAGAAGAGCAGACAATATTCGGATTGAACATTTCAAAACTATAAAAGTCAGATTCAATTTGTGCCGGCACTAAAATACCTCCATACCTTTAAAGACACGGAAATGAGAATCATCATTCCTGACCTTGTGTCAAAACGCACAAAGCAGTGTCTGATTGTAATAGTGCAAGACAAGACAAAACCATATGATTTACCAGCTGCTTCACTGAGTTCTGCTGCTCCTGCATTATGGTCATGTACGTCGAGGCCTTCTCCTTAATGGCATACATATCCTGCTCTAGGTCATCATAATTCAGCAGGCTCAATGTAGTCTAGAGGAAAGGAAATAAAATTAGTAAGCAGAAACAAACAGCAGAATTTTTTTCTCCTGATAATGGAGCCTTACCTGGTTTGGTAAATTAGCCTTCCTGTTGAACATGAGGGAGTAAGGGGTGAACTTGGTCGTAGGGTTGGTGGACGTCCTAAACAGAAACAGGACGGGGTCTAGGAAGTCGTCCCATTCATCCTGCTTCTCTGTTACCATCTGCACAATGGCTTCCTTCAGTAAATTACTCGTGCAGTCGTGGAGCGGGTTGAGCTGAGGTTGATCCAGACGGGAAACCTTCTGCACGATGCTCCACCTTTCGCACAGCAGCTTCGTCACCTGGAAGATAAACCAGACCCACCACAGCGCTACAATCTCTGATCCATTTATTGAGCGGTTTATTGGAATGAACTTTGCGACTCACATCTCACCTCATCACAGAAGTCAGCATTCTGCGTGCACACTACTGTTTTAGGGGCACCAAACCTGATGGACCAGAAAACAGAGTTCAATTTCAAGTTAAAAAGTTTTAACCACTCAGCCACTTAAAATACTTTTTATTTCTATGACTCGTTCTAACTAGTCATGTTTTTGTATATAACATTGATTTTTGTGAATAGCATAAAGGGAACTACAACTTCATCCTGTCGTACAAACCTGTGCTGTAAAATGATAAATAAATAAATCTATCTTGTACCTTGAACAAAATGCCAACATCCCGATAGTGACCTTTTATTAAGTCCTATCAAAAACACAAAATCTTTTGGTTTTGAGGGGGCATGAAAGTGGTCTTAAGTAGGGGACTAAATAAAACAAAAGTAACGTGAAAGTTTTTACCGATATATGCATTTGGAAATACATCTGGCAACAGAGAGCGCATCTGTCTTTTGCACTGGAAAAGCTTCTGGCCATTTACTAAAGTAATCAATGAGGACTGTCACGCTGGTGTTGCCTTGCCGTGACTCTGGGAAAGGCCCTGGTGAAGACAAGAGAAAGCAGATCAAAAATTAAGGAACGAAAGCACAGCTTGTACAGCAGAAAAAATATTATTTGATGAAATTAATTGAGGCAAAAACCTATAATGTCAATCCCAACAATGTCCCAAGGTGCGTCCACTTTTATAGGCCGGACAGTCCTTGCCAGGCTTTTATTCCTCTCTGTTTGCTGACAGGTCTCACATACTTTTATCTGAAACAGCAAACAGTTATCATTACGGTTAGACCATATTATCATCATTTCCCAGTGATGTTAACAGAACGCTAACGACATAAACATGCATTACCCAATCCACTACATCTTTGACGATCCCCAGCCAGTAGTACTTGCTCTGGATCCGGTGGACAGTCTTCTTTTGGCCCAGGTGATGACCAATGTCATTAAAGTGGCAGTCGTGAAAAATCTGCCTCTTCCTCTCAGCCTCTATCACCACCTCCCTCTTCTCTTCTTTCTTGGGTCCCACATAGTACAGCTTTCCCTCTTGAATTAAGATATGAATGAAGAGTGGGACATGCTGTGCCACACTTTGGTACTCTGACAACAAGAGGTTGCTGAGTTACATCTTAATAAACACTTGTGGCACAGGAAGCGAACATCACACCATACTGAGTTTTAAAAAAAATTGTACTTAATGTTGTCTTGCTTATCTTGAATGGTATACATAATTATAAAACATAACATGGACCTGCTGAGAGTCTAATGAGAGCAACGCCTCAGTTTGGTATACACTCTTCACCAAACACCACATATCTTCAGAAAACGAAGCATAAAGCAAAGAACTACAGCCAGTATAGCTACAAGTGGAGATATACCAGTGCTGGTTATTGTGAACCACAACATTAGTGAGCCGAACTTTGTAAAGGTACCAACAACTTAATTTAATATCTTACAATATGTCCTATAAAGTATATATTTGCTGAAAAGCAGCACCACGTTAAATTTTCGAGTGTTTTGAATGGAATTTCGTGATGCCAACAGACGTTCCTGGAGCTAGAGGAAAGCGATGCATTGCCAGTGTAGAATAACCCTTACCATCAATAATAAATTTCTGGGCGTATCTTTTGAGATTCTTCTTTCGTAAAGGATTCACTGTCTGCGGAAAGCAGCCTTTAGCCACAAAAGTGTAGATGTCACCGAGTTTATTGGAGCTGGACTCAACCACCTCCTCCTCAGCCACTTGCAACGACTCCACGCTTAACATTTCCGCTTAGACTCCACAAAACAGTACGGACAGCGAAAATACACCTCAATCCGAATAAATATGCTGCTGACCAATCGGCATATTTAGCAGCAGTGCTAGTTACTGCTAACGAAAACAGATAATCCACAACAAAACACTACAGGATGAAGACACGCAATGGTGTGCTTGTCTTTCTCTTCTTCTACTTAAGGATATGTGCGTTTGGCAACCCATTTTTTGCACTAGCGCCCCCTTCTCGACAACAACTAGTACTTCGTGCAAGGTCCAGGTTGGGCGTACAACTCTCCGCTGGAAACCATAGGAAACCTTATGTCCGCCTTAAACGATACAAATGTTAAGACATTATCGCGTGGCGCAATTCAACAGTCAAATACTACATTTGGGTATATTTTTCCACCTACATATATGAATCTTGACAAAATTGAATGGTCACTATCTTTTCCTACGTTTCTTTCTGTTGCAGAATAGTTGTGCGTTTCTGTCTTCTAGTGGTCATAGATTGTAACTACAACTGCCAACACGATAGCACCATAGACTGTATATAAAAATAGATAGCACTCGTACATAGCTGGATGTTGTTCCAGTTGCCGGCTGCTTTATTACTCTCGCTCTGAAATTACTATTGTTGGAGATGACGCTTTTATTTTGAGGATTTGGAACCGGAAGAGGACGCTGTTATTTTAGGATTTCAAACCGGAAGTGTTATGTTTGTTGAAGCCGCTGACCCAGAGTTACCCTCGCAGGCGGTCAGTCTTGGAGGAATACTATTACGACGTTTTTCTGTTTTATTAAAAGTAATTCCTTTTGTGAGTAGTAATAATGACAAACCAGAAAGACAGAAATCCTCAGTTTTATATCTGTAACTGTTTCAAAACTGATAATATTTTCCTGGAGGACTACAAGCTGCATGTCCGCTTTGAATCCGAGCAGCAGTTCAGACTGGACTATCAGGCAGTGAGTGGAAATTAGTTACATTTTTTAAAACAAAAATAGTATGTGAAGTGGCATGTCCGGTTTGTATAATGACAAGTTGCATGTTAATTCTTGCTACACAGCTGCTCAGGAGGCTTGGTTGCGTGACGGAGCCACAGTTTGAGGGTGTGCTCAACAAGGTAAGAAAGTGTGTTTAAGTGATCGACAAAACAACAACAATTTAAAGTGACGCCGATTCCTCTTGAATCGAACCAATGCGAGGATGATACATCGTTTCAATTTCCCATCCTGTTTGCGTTCTGAAAGGCAAAACTCAAACGGGCCAAATATTGTAAACAAAAGCCACGTGTTTGAAATGTCGCTCGATTATTGGTCGTACAGTCGGCGGGAAAAAATGACAACAAACTCCTCCAAATTTCTACCTGATACCATCATGGAGCACCGTCAGGTTCATGGTGGTGGTTTATCACGCACGTGAACATCTCGTATTAAACAATTTGCACAATTTTATAATGTAGGAGGAAGAAACTCTGCATCAGACTGTCTAATCACAGATCGGTTATAATAAATAAAAATTAAAAAAATTATAAAAGTAAGTGGGCCACAATTGCAAACATGCAAAAAAGTTGGCCCATGCAAATGGAAGTAAAGTCTTATAATAAAAGCAGCTTATTTTTATGAACCTATGTATCTCCATGAATAAATCAATTAATGCAAATATGTCCCTATATGCCACATACATAAAAAGCTCAATATATCAAAAGGTGTCGGCTTTTCATCAAGAAGAAATATGACATAAGAAATTAGCCTGTTATTATTGTATATTGTACATATTTGTAGATATTAAAATACTATAGATATTTTTTTTATGGTATCTTGTTCATGTCAACGAATTTAATTTTTCTACTTTCTATATTCATACTGAAAATCAAGATAAAGCTGGTGTTTGCCCTTCTGCTCCATGGGAGGTTTCTGTCCTCCCTGAGCTGCCTTAGGACACCTGTATTACCTGTATGTTTGACAGGTGGACCACCCCAGTCAAACTCCCTAACTTCTGTTCTTGACTGTTGCAGTACTTTATCTTTGTTTCTATTTCCTCTTACTGTGTTCATTGTATGTACCAAACACCATGGCAAACTGGGAAAACCTACTTGGTGATAAAATGATACAACATTATCAACAACATTAATACATCTAATAGTATTTTAAATGACATACAGTAGTAGCTTCCTGTGAGTCAGAAACATCCCCTTCAAGACGGTTGTTTGGTCCATACCAGAGTTCAAGTCCGGTGTTCACACCAGCCCAAACGAACCCGCACAAAGTCTCGTTTCAACCGGACTAAATGAAGTCGGGGTGAACCCAGCTTTACATTTAGTTTGGTGACATTTGATCCACTTCAATTTAGTTTGAACCTGAGTGATAAATCAATGTACCTTAAATTATTGGTCGGGCTCAAGTAACATCTTGATATGAGTTAATTCCACATAAATCTGTGTCTGTGTTTATAATGGATGATAAATGACAATTAAAAAAGAAACAGTGATGGATCCTTCAGTCATATTATGAGTGTTGTTGCAGTTTGTTTTCGAGAGGGCACTCTGCAACTCGCCTGTTGGCAACACAGGTTCAGAACCACAAATGCACTAAAAAACACAGCAATCAGCTGACAAAATCAGCAGTACTTTTGTTCAAAGTACTACTCCCTATTAGACGCCAACTTACCTGTATGGCTACCTGGTTTAGATTTCGCAGGAAGTGGACCGGCGAAGGCGTCTAGATGTGACGTCTGCTGAGAGAGCTGCTGCTATCAAAGACACGTACAAGCCTCTCCATCCTCACGTCTACCATCTGCAGGTATTTACTGCTTCAGGCTTTGCAGATAGTGTCATTAATAACGTGTCATAAACAAACTCGCTGAGGCTCACCTGCACGCCACCTCTCCTCAGGAGTCCTACCTGGCACCTAAGTTCAAGCAGATTGTTGCGTACTGTCGGAGCAGAGGCACCAGTGAAGAGGGTCTCTCAGGCTTGTTGGTGGAAGAGGCAGGTGAGCTGGAAAGTGCTTTTCCACCATTGTCTGTTTTTTTTCTTGTTGATTGCGCCACATGATCACAGCTAGACAACAATATATGGATGTATGAAAGTTCTACATGGAGCATCTTTTATTTTATTCCCATCTTTCTGTTGAAGCTGTGAGGGTGTATCGCTTCCCTGTGTTTGAGAGAAGCTTCTGCGAGGAGCTGGTGGAGGAGCTGGAGCACTTTGAGCGCTCCTCAGCCCCTAAAGGAAGACCCAACACGATGAACCATTATGGGGTAATATATGTGCTCCTACTGGCTGAAGCCCCCTGTAAAGCACCATTTGATCACCACTCAATCATTTATATTTCATCTTTTTGACATTTTGATCCTTGCTTGGTCCCTCGAATCATGAAAAATGTGGAAGTGGCGGGCAGGTGCATGCAGGGACTTTGATAGATTATCAAACAAAGTCAGGGAAAGTCAAGGGTCATTTTACAGTCGTGTACGTGTCTTTAAAAATGCATTGCTTAATGTGGTTGTGGGCCAAGATGGAGCCCTAAAACCTTAAATTCGGAAAATAGAAAATGTTGAGCCATGAAAGAGTTCTGACTTAAATATGTTTAATCATAAGAAGGTCAGGGAATTAAACATGAGGGCTGCATTATCTAGAAGTTCTTATATTCATGATATTCTTCTCATTTTCTCTCTCTCCCAGATCCTCCTGAATGAACTGGGCTTTGACGAGGACTTCATCACGCCCCTCCGGGAGCAATACCTGCATCCGCTCACCTCCCTGCTCTACCCGGACTGTGGGGGGCGCTGTCTGGACAGCCACAAGGCCTTTGTCGTTAAATATGACATGAATGAAGACCTGGACCTGAGCTACCACTACGACAACTCAGAGGTCACCCTTAATGTTTCCCTGGGCAAGGACTTCACCGAGGGCAACCTTTATTTTGGTGATATGAGACAGGTGAACATCTGGTCATAGTATATAAACTATAATGCTATTACTACTATTATTACACCATGTAGCTTAAATTTAGCAATGTCAGCAAACAGACATTTTAAGCAGCCAGATACCAGATATAAGCAGACATT